>JAVTVY010037187.1:0-175268 GCA_036873755.1 Hanleya hanleyi | reverse complement strand
ATGTTTATGTATACTATGATTGTCTTTTTGAATTTGGTGCTAATACTGTTATATGGAAAATGGAATAGGTCTTTGGATTATGGACGCGGATATTCTCTAATGGACGACGGCTGGATTATGAATGACGGACTAGACGCTTGTAATTCAAAGATTGGAAATAATTCAACACGCATTAAATTCATTAACTTAGTTTCACTCGGTGATATCACTCAAACTCGCATAAAATCTCTGAATCACGCCGATTCTGTACATCAAACTACGATATCTCTCTACATTAGGTGAATTGAATTTTAGTTTAAATTATCAGCTTTTATTCTCTTAAACATTAACTATTCTTCCATAAACTATAGGGTGATCAAATTTGACGGATAACTCTGTAAAATTTAGCCACGTGATCGCACATGGCAATCAATTTATCACAATCGCAGTCACGTGATCAAACATGTCGGATTTATACGTCATAAACCGGTTATCTACCCCTCCCTACATCCCCTCTTCACACTCTCATACACCACCTCATCCCCTTCTTGTCCTCCGGATTCTTAGTGAACCCTTACAAAAATATCTTATAGGATCCTATAAGATTTTGAAAAATCCTATCAGATTCTGAGAAATCCTATAAGATTCTAAAAAATCCTATAAGATTTTGAAAAATCCTATAACATTCTGAAAAATCCTATAAGATTCTGAAAAAAAATAAGATTCAATCCAATAGGATTTCTAGAATTATTGGAATTTTCCCACAAACTTTTACAGTAGCATAACATTATAAATTAGGACTACATGTATACAAGTTTCAATGATCTGGGAATATCCCAGTTTAAAGTTGGCTGATTTGATTTCACTCAGTGACATCAAATCTCATTTCCATGAAATCACTAAACATCAGATTTGAACTTCACTGTTCAAAATAGCTGCAAGTGTGTGAAATATTTACATGTGGTTACTGACATATTACTCAAAACTGTGAACACTTTTGGATCTTTGAAAGTGATCTGTACCGTGGGTTTTCATTTGAATAAAATAAAGATATTAATAATATCAGTCTCTCAAATATTAGTGTTATCAAAATAGTATCACGTTAGATAAGAAATCGTGTTGAATTTAGATTTTATAATCAGTCCAAATCCATGATTTTATAGTAAAACTGGAAAAAATGGGAAAATATTTTTATAAGAATCCGTTCTAACATAATGTCAGCAACAAAAAATGTCCATTAAAGAATACTTTATATTATCCTCTTCATTATTATAAATTATTTAAATATAATATGTATATATATATAATTTCTGTTTCTGATAGTCTGTTTCCTCTTCAATGTCTCATCAAAATGGGCGAAGCTATCTGCCCTTGATAATTTAATTGAACACCGGGGGCGCCACCATCATCGTAAAACAACAACAACAAAAAATGGCTGACCACAAGTGCAAAAATCAGGTGGATTTGTTCATGTTAAGCTAGAACTATGGTGGTTTTAAGAACTGTATTGCATAAGCTGATGAGTGCAGCTGGCGATGAGTGCAGCTGGTAAGTAAGTTATACATATAACTATAATTTTATATCTTAATAACTTATTAAGCAAAAAACTGAGCTGAACAGTGGGACTCTATCCCTTGACATACTTGGCATATTAAAAAACGATATTGGCCTCAATAAATATTGCTATATGGACTGGTTGTAATAATGTACTTCACCTTATAATTGCAGTCAAATTTAATGGGTCATATAGCATGGCTTTCACAAAGGAATATCCATATCTCTGTCTCAATATCACTTTCAGATCTACCTAGGTTCATCAAGGCAGTGTGGATTGCCATTGTCATGATTGTGTGAATTGCTAGCTTGGAAACCCCAGGCTTGGGACCTCATATGAAGATTGGCATGCACCCCTGGATAAAATTCCCTGAGGGTGAGATATTTTTATCACAAAACTGCTTGTGTACTTCCTGTTCATGTCAAAACAGTGGGATATAACTGGTTGGGGGATGGTAGCTCTAAATAAATTATCTTGTTGTTTTGAACTGTTTATCGATTTATAAAATTTATTGATTTTTGTTCCTTCCAGAAGATTAGAGAATATTTCCAAAGAAATATGTTTTAAAATATACTGATAATAAAATGTTAGCATAACCTATTTTTTGCTGTGATCAGAAAAGGTATAATCAACTATGATTAGACTTTCCATCATCAAAACAGGCTAAATTTTTCTTGTCTATTGATTGTACTATTTATTGCCAACACACTTCAATTGTACATTTCTACTCACATCTTAAGAAATGAGAACATTTCATTTCATACGTTTATTTCATTTCAAAAATTTAAGAATACAATTTGCAGTTAATAAGTATTTATTTGTTATTTGAAAACCTGTATGGAGATTTAGCTGAACAGAAATTAACAAACACAAACTATAAAAATTCACATGATTGTTTCACTTCAATTCTAATGGCTTCTTACATTGTATACTTTCATTTTCCAGCATGCAGCTGCTACAAAGAACGTAGGGAACTCGGCTCACTTCAAGCAGCCACTCGACTGACAGAAACTTTAATGAGCATATCTAAGGTATGGTTTATATCTTTATTATATATATTGGTTAGAATGTCACACAAGCTGCTTATCTCCCTTGTTGTATATCATGGAATACTAAAGAAAGGATAAGACATCTAGACCTCTTCATCAATCTTTTGTAAATCGTACGAATGTGTTCCATTCTTTACCCTTGAGGGTAGTCAACCCATTCAATCATCCTGAGTGTATTAAAAAAAGAAGAACTGGATAGCATGTCATACGGAACCATATATACAACTGATCAGGTTTTAATTATATGCATGTATTTTTCGCAACACGCCAAGAAGTCCACAATTCAGACTGGTGGGTTCCAGCAAAGGTTGGATTACATCCTTGGACAGGCCAATCATACAAAGGTATTAACTGACTAAGAATGTAGCTAATTGATGAGACAGCTAATTAAACTTTAAACTTCATTAATTTTAAAAATAATTTGGATTGAATTTGTGAAGTATTCTAATTGCTAAGAAATAAAAGTACTGATCTTTGTACGGAAAAATTTCAATCTAGCCCCATTCATGGATTGTTATTATTTCTCACAGTGGCTAACTGCAAATTATTCCATTCTCTTCCAGACGACTGCCAGAAGAACTTTCCCGGTTCCGAGAAGGCCATTCGGGATGCCATGAAATCTAAACTGAATGACGAGCAGAAGCTCTACTGGAACCTGATGGAGATTATGATACTCTGTTCACGTTCCTCCATGAATATCTATCTCTATAGCGCACATGTATATAATAAAGAAAATATTTATTATATTTATTTGTTTGTTCTTTTTGTTTCCATGCATTATAAATTCACCAGAATATCTTTCCCTGTAACATATATGTGCTACATCCAAAACAACCAACGTTTACGCTAATACATTTTTGATGTATTTACTATTTTACAATACAGGGGCATTTTGTATTTCGTGGATTTACCATAAAAGATTACCTTTATCACTCGTCCAAATATTCTCATAGAAAGTTTATAGAGAAATCCTGTAGATTTCTCAGAATCTATTCCATAGCTTAATCCTATAGGATCCTATTAAAAAATCCTTTTGGATTTTATCTTATAGGATCCTATTAAAAAATCTTATAGGATTTTAGGCCAAAATCTTATAGAGTCCTATAAGATTTTAATCTTATAGGATCCTATAAGATTTTAATCTTATAGGATTCTATCTTATAGGATCATATCAAAAAATCTTATAGGATTTCGGGCCAAAATCTTATAGGATCCTTTAAGATTTTTTGTAAGGGAACCCTCGACACCTGCGTCTAGCCCCGGACTGTCCCTTTCGCACGACTTTCAAGGTAGCCGGTCTTAACAGATATTTAGCCGAAACACTTTCGAGAAAGCATTGTTATGATATAAAAAAATCAACGTTGAAGCCATTATGGTAACAATACCATGGCATGCCAAATAACTTTTAAAACACTACATGCTTTCAGTTTGCTGTGGTATCTATTCAGTCTATCATAAACGGGGGAAATGTATTTCTCTCAGACGGAAGTCGTAGAATAGATCAAATGCCATTTAACGTAATGATGGATGACACGAATCACCATAATGTCTATGAAACATGCTAAACTTTCACTTATATGTTGACAGTAGTATCGATTTGTCTATGTAGGTTACCGAACTCGATTCCGGACGGCATTTCCATCATCCAGAGCAGCAAGTGACAGGCGTGTGCGTGAGCAGCAAGTGACAGGCGTGTGCGTGAGCAGCAAGTGACAGGCGTGTGCGTGAGCAGCAAGTGACAGGCGTGTGCGTGAGCAGCAAGTGACAGGCGTGTGCCTTCGATATAATATTCAGAACCAAGAAGAAGATTTAGTACATGCACTACTTTGTGTGTACTCAGCTAGTGTTTATGCAGTTTCCAAAATAATTATCCACAGGTATGTCAACATACATGGTTATCGACTGGCGTGAATTGCTGTCTCACCGTTCACCTGCTAGCTAGCTTGTGTTGTATACATCCACACCTATTACATACGCCTCCCAGTAGACTGAACTCAGGCTCATTTCTCCATTGGTTGAATTAGTTTGAGGACCTTGTTTATTACCTCTCGGGCAAAAGTTGCCCGAAGGGTATTGTCATCGTCTGTGTCGTCTGCCTATCCGTCCATCCATCCATCCTTCTTGTGGACAGGACATCTCAAGAAGAATTATAGCCAGGCATTGTCAATTCATACCACGTATGCATCTGGTGAAGGGGCATAAGCCTATTGAAAAAACCCGACCTTGACCTATTTAATCAAGATCAAATTATAGTATTTGCTATAATTTTTGAAGGATTAAAGTTAGGGTCTCCAAATCATATCACATATGCAACTGGTGATTGTTCCCAGTTGACTGACCTTGATCTACGTTTTCAAGGTCATATACTCTGTATTATATAAAACATGAATAAATATAGCTAGGCTAATACTATGTATACATCTGACGATGGTCCAGATGTGTGCTGAAGATGGCTGACCTATTTTATCCAGGTCAGGTTCTGTTTAGTACATTTTATACCACATATGCATTCACTTGAAATCTGTTGAATATCACTCACCTTGACCTATTTTCTGAAGGTCAAATTCTATATGTCTAACATCTCCGAATTCATGTTCCATATGCAATTAAGTTAGAACAGACCAGAACATTGTTGAAGATGACTGACCTTGATCTCTATTTCCAAGATCAAATTACTTGCTTTTATTATGAGCTATATAGAAGAGTATATTTAGGTCTAAGAATTTGGTCATGCTCTAATAGAACGTTGGCGCAAAATTTATCTCATCAATTAAGGCCTTGGCAAAAGCTGACCTGGCTCAACTTCCTATGAATTTCTAAAATGAGCGATCTACAGTCATACCTGCTAGATCCCATTTTTGTTAATCTACATGATGTTGTCAAAGTTCTGAAAATACATCTTATGCAATGCATGATTGCTGAGTATAGACAATAACTGATAGCCGGGGAGTGTTGGAGCCCATTGAGCTATTTTGTTTATATTTTATCAGCGTTGGCGTTCACAAGAAATATCCTGTCGCCAAGACGAAGAGTATTTAGGCCGCGATCGCTGGTGAGTCGAACACTCAAATATCAATCGCTGTATGTTAAATGTTTCCGGATATAAATGCCTACATTTGACCCTTTTGCAGAGTGTTCGGGTTTTGAAACCGCCGAATCCCCCCATATCAAATTCAATTTCGAATTCGGATAGCGCTTGAGATCCCGAGCTCCAGCGCGACTTCGCTGAAACTGCTATTAAAGAGTCTCTTTTCCACTGCAAGTGAACTCCGTTCAAACAGTGGAAATGAATTTCAGTCAATCCTCCACGACAACGAATGATATACTGGCATGATAAGCGAGATGAGTCCAAAGAGTGGGGGAACTCCCATCGCCCCGGAAGCACACCTTTCCCATGAACAGTTCGGGAACTAAAAGAAACGCAATTGATAGAGCATTGTATTGTTAGGTTTTAGTCTTTTCACATCGCGGCCATAAACATTGCATTTCTGACGTTTTTCTTCAAATTGTGTCTTTCCACCAGCACAAAACGAATTTTTTTTCTACACAGACTTATTTATTGATTTAGTGATTAGGTCTAAGATAATTTTTTTTGGAAAAATCGATTCATTAAACACCTTTACTAATACATTTGTTTGATAAATATAAAAAACTAGCCAAGGGATTTCAAATTTAGGTAGATTCGGTACGGGGATCATAGTAGTGCAACGGCCATAAGATCGATATCTCGGCTTGGCAAGGATTGAAACTATAAACATAAGCTACACCCTACTTGATATAGTGATACAGTAAATATTGTGTCTATCTATGCCACACAATCACTGTGTGCTGGTAGATACACAGCTCTAGTTTTCTAGATCTTTTGAGAGTACAATGCCGAATTCCGAACTACCATAGCCTGACGTTCGCTGTCAGGGTCGTATCACAGGTGGCTTAGATTTCCTCAAAGATTTTATTCCAGCGGCGACACGTGCCAAGATTTGCATGCAGGGTTGCATGTGTTGTGGTCATGGGGTAGAAACAAAATGATGAAACACTCAAACATCGACCCTATATCACCTCAAGATATGAACCATATCGAGGGTGTAAAGTGCGTTGGGGCAATATATGGATCATTCCAGAAAGGGGTTGGGTTCGTGTTTTATGAATAATGTCAATGCCCCATAAATCGTGAGACGGACCCTCGCCCATCTGGAATAATCATACAGGCAAGCAATACAGGCAAATGTGATCTTGTGGAGAATAGTTAAGGTCTTGAGTCTAAACCTTACGAAAATAAACTTTACTGAACATTTATTAAGAATTGTATAGATTCTTTCTCCAGGTGAGATTGTTTTGGCGAATAAATGTTTGTTTGATGAAAAGTTAGCCTTAAAAATATTAGTTTGAGTGACGAATTGTTCCCCCGAATGAGTGGTCTGCACTTTGAGCTAGCTATTCACATTTGTGCCGTACAATAACCGCGGGCGACCTCATAATAACTCATGTTTATCGCTTTATTTTCATTATATGATTACTTGAAAACCGCTTATTTCTTGAAAACTATTAATCATGGGGATGGTTCATTAGCTGTTCTGGTTGCTGAAATATGTACATGTATTTTGATCATGTGCATAGTTCTCACAATAAAAAGACAAATGCAAGTGGATCGGTAAAGCTCTGGCCAGTATGGGGGGGTGCAAGACGTTAAAAGAGAGATTGAACGCCAAAATTTCAACGAGAACCTTTGTCCACCTGGTTTAGAGAGGCGTGTAGTGATCTGCCTCTGCAGTTTTAGATAATTTCAATGCTCTAAAACATGCTAAATTGGACATTATTTGAATCATTTGTGAGCTCAAAAGCGGACTCTCGAACATCTTTCGTATAGTATCAGACATAAATCTGGGAAACCTAATTTATAAAAAGAAGAAAATAATTAAACTTGTATAAAGCGGACCGAGTGACGTCTGACATGCATATCTTTCTCATTTGCTACTTTTCACATGAAGCTACATGTTGATGCACAATAACGTAGTCATTGCCATATTTTATTACCACCTGTGATACAGATGGATTCACATGCATGATAGGCATGGATCTTCTCTCATATCATTTACATGAGGAGCCTGTTTATTTGTGTATGCATAATCTCTTAACATACGAAGTATCCTAATTCTGGTCACAGTTTTTTTAAATCTGCAGTAAATCCGTCTGCTTCAGGACTTTTGTTGTGTTTCATTCTCTTTAGTGTTGCTGAAATTTCTGAAGATTTATGGTCCCCCCAAGGTATTTTTTGGTATTTTCTGATAATTTCTGAGATTTCGTTGCAGACAGTCTTTGTAGAATTTTTATTTTATTTTTTTTTATTTCTTCTTGTTTTGATTATACCTTTTCGTGATATTTTCTTCGACATTCGAAAATTTATTTTTCGTTGGTTATCACTTTTTATCCCTCGGCCAAATTTCCAGTGCACATCCATATGCTCGTGACCCAGAACCTTATTGAATCTGATCGAGATTGGGTGGAAACTTTGTCGACCATCTTTAATTTATGCGAAACCATTAATCTTGTGTATCTCGGATACCATTTCGCTGTTCAGTGTGAAACTTGGTATAAATCATCGATACATCAAGAAACTTTGGAGGAATGACCAAACCAATATCCCTGATTGGGTGAAAATCTTGGTGGCCATCTTTTATTTATGCAAAATCTTTAATGTTGTATATCCCTGATACCATTTATGTTTTCTATACGATACTCGGTATACAGCATCGATGCATCAAGAGACTTACAATGAGTAACCACTGAGTGGCGGGAAGGTTGAGCGGTCAGCTTTAATTCATGCAAAATCATTAATGATCTTTATCTCTGATACTGTTCAAGTGCTTGGTGTAATATTTTGTATACATCATCGATGCATCAAGAGACTTACAATGAATGACAGAACTGGTTTCTCTGATTGGGCGAAAATTTTGGCGACCATTTCCAATTTATGCTAAATCATTAATGATCTATATCTTCGATACCGTTTTACTGATTCATATGAAACTATAAATCATCGATGCATCAAGAAACTTACATGTAATGGCAACCAGTTTCTCTGATTAGGTAGAAAACTTGATTGCCATCTTTAATTTATGCAAAATCTATACATCTGGTACTGTTAAACTGTTTGATTGAAGACATTGTATACTCAAACTTCAAGAGACTAACAATTAATGGCAGAACCGTTTTCTCTGATTGGATGGAAACCTTGGCAGCCATTTTTAATTTATGTGAAATCATTGATGAGCCATTTATCCTTTGATACTGTCCACTTAAGTGTTCAGTATAATATTCAGTATTCGCGATCGACACATCAAGAGACAAGTAATGACTCCCGGTTTCTCTGATTGGACGGAAACATTAGGGGACATTTCTAATTGCAAATTTTTTATTAATCTGTGTATTTGTCACTTGACTGCTTGGTGTTCCTGACCTCTTCAAAGTAGTATGGTTCAAATAAAATATATTAAGAATGGCTACCGCCGAAAGCCGAAGAGTTTTCAGATGCGCAGCTTCGTATTGAATATTACAAAAATATGCTGAAAGTTGTCCTCCATGTTCATACAAATGCGCTTTTATATAAATTATCATGCCTTCGATTTATTCTTTTCGAATTCTTTCAAATCAGATTTCTTTTCTGTTTATTGTTCCAACATTTAATCACACGATGTGTGTTCATCATTCTTTAGATGACGACTTTACAACGAATATTATGGATTACGAATACTGATCAGCGATACGGATTTGATATTCTTGGAACATCATGGTGTCTTGCCGGCATCATTGAAAACTGTTGACCGCTTCTCTCTTGCAGGAAACAAGCCTATGTTTGTGTATACTATGATTGTCTTTTTGAATTTGGTGCTAATACTGTTATATGGAATATGGAATAGGTCTTTGGATTATGGACGCGGATATTCCCTAATGGACGACGGCTGAATTATGAATGACGGACCAGACGCTTGTAATTCATTTAATTTATCTTCAGGATCAAAACATATATATTAAAGATATACATTCGTCATTCAGTTAATTGTCTATAGACTAAGGTTATTTTCATGAATGTCAAATTGGATGATCACGTTCTAGTAAATGCTGAATCAGTGACACGGGAATTTCTGTAGGTGTAAATGCTGAATCAGTGACACGGGAATTTCTGTAGGTGTAAATGCTGAGTCAGTGACACGGGAATTTCTGTAGGTGTAAATGCTGAGTCAGTGACACGGGAATTTCTGTAGGTGTAAATGCTGAATCAGTGACACGGGAATTTCTGTAGGTGTAAATGCTTCCCGTGTATGAAAATAAAAGAAACAACAAACCCAGTTATTAAAATTCAACTGTTCACCGCACTTCGATGATTCTTTTGAAATCATCCCGCCATTTTGTATACATGCTTGATGTGTTTTAGTCCATTGTGTACCAAACACAGCAGTTTGATTGTGTCCGCGTACAACATGCTGTCACTCAACCGATTTATGTATTTATTTACTAATGCTTATACCGTACCATTACCGGGTTATTCAGTACGGTACAGACGCCGCCGGCTTGAAACCTTTTTGTACTGAGATGGATTTTTTTTCCCCTTCGGAAAAGTCAACTTGTTTGTATGGTACAGTCACATATATAAATGTAACTAAGTGCCCCAGATGTGTTAAAAACGAAGCAGGGTTTCTGTAATTATCCCCTCTGGTGCAGTAGACGGAATTTTTGGCGAGGTCAATTGGTGCATTACTCCGGCTGAACGCGAAGCTAACGTATACTCGAGCCACAAAGTAAATAAAGTAAAGCTATTGATCATGTATAGTGTCCGGGTTGTGTTGACTTGAATTGGTTTACTTACTATATAGATATTGTACCAGTAGCTGTTTTCGATTAAGGATTATTTGTCAAAATTATTTTGATCAGGTACTGTTCTAAAACCAAGCTACAGTCTCCATGTACCCGTGTTTGTAAGACGATATGATATGGGAATTTGGCAGGGGCTATACGATCACAGTCTCACACATAAACAAGATATATACATGTATTGACACAGTTCTGTGAGGTACATGTAGCAGCTTAATAGCCTGGTTGAGGTCCTTAACCATTTTTGTATCATCCCTTCGAAGGATAACATCTTATGCAACAACGCAACTGACGTGTTAACGAATCATAATACTGATGATATATATGGCAATGATATATATGGCAATCTACTTGGGAATAGAAGCACCGTACTTTTCGTGACAGATTGTCCCAAACTGTCCTTGTTCAGAACTATTTGCCTTTGCGGAGACAGTCCTGTTCGACGGTAAGTAGATCCAACATTGGCTCACAATTACATCAATGTGATTACTCGTGCATGCATTGTTTTTACATCTCAAACTCAATATGCATGTTTATGGGTTAGAGTAGAGTGTCAAAGACATTGGGACTATTCTCCGTGGGCAGATTAGTTTAGTTCATACACAAGAGGTTTTGGTTGTGTCAGAATGCCAGTCTGGGATACTAAAATGTATGTTCCTGGATTTTTGGTTGGGTCAGAATCCCAGTCTGGGATACTATAATGTATGTTCCTAGAGTTTTGGTTGGGTCAGAATCCCAGTCTGGGATACTATAATGTATGTTCCTGGATTTTTGGTTGGGTCAGAATCCCAGTCTGGGATACTATAATGTATGTTCCTGGATTTTTGGTTGGGTCAGAATCCCAGTCTGGGATACTATAATGTATGTTCCTGGATTTTTGATTGGGTCAGAATCCCAGTCTGGGATACTATAATGTATGTTCCTGGATTTTTGGTTGGGTCAGAATCCCAGTTTGCGATACTATAATGTATGTTCCTGGATTTTTGGTTTCGATTCTGCGACAAAAATGTACTGAATTTGGACCAGTTTGCATTTCCTGTCGTCTATAAATTTAAGTTAGCCTACTATTATTATTCACAATTATGAACAACGAGACAGTTTTCCCATCACTTCGTAGGCAATCTGGCCCTAACATAGGTCACGTGAGACAGCTATTTGTTCCTTCATATATGGAGAGTTCCACAGTTTTCACCAATCAAAGTTTGAGTATTATTAACACTGCATGTTCATCGACGTTACTCTTTTCAGACCATCCTCCAATGTAAGGTGTGCACGGTTGATGCGTTTTTGTCCATTGTGCACCAAACGTATTTATGTGTTTACATCATGCTTCTGTCTATACCTTTGGAAAAGTTAATTGTATTTTCTTTTCGTGTACGATACCATAAGTGGCCAGTTTACATTCTCCAATTATGGGAAACGATGGGCGTAGAGTTAGTGAGGAGAGTTTGCAAGTATATCCATCTATCCATTCATCCACATGGGCGAAGTTTTCGAGACAGTTCTTGTTTCTCAAAGGCGAAATCGTGAGCCCAATCGATCGACTTAAGGAATGTCTGACTTGATTTCGCTTTCGGAGACCCGGTGATTCGTACATGCACTACCGGGTGAGACTTTCTCGACAATATCGCCGCCTGATGGGGGTAATGTCCTGGCCAGCGAAGAGTAGTACAACCTACTCAATGAGATGATTCGCATGCGCAATCTGGCATTTCGCCGATTTTGGATCATGAATTATTAGTTGTGCATGAAAGCTTTTCATTGGTGAATTGACCACACACGCCATTGAGGTTTAGAGTGTGAGTGTCTGAAGTATTTGCAACAAAATGGCGAGAGCAGTTTTCTAGTTTTCTACCCAAAAACGCATTTGTCAAGCCAACAGACAGCACGTGTCAGAAACGAGTTGAAAAGTATGTATGGCCATGCTCTAGTTTCATTATAAAACCATTACATGGCATAAATCAATGGTCATCTCACGTTATCCAATGACTCCTCGAATTTGTTTTGATCGTTTCCTTCTAATATATTAACCACAGACGTCAACGTGGTGTATTTCCAATACCGCGTATGATGTATTTGAAATAGACCACAGCTGACCTCCTTTTCCTAGATTAGGTCGGATGATCATTGGATAATACAGTTACATGTCAGACAGTGGACAATTTATGCCAAATATTCGCGCGATATTGCATTCTCTTAATCGCCCCCTCGAGCACAATATCTGACCAATATTTGGCATACATTGTCTCGTGTCGTCATGTAATTATCAACTTAAAAGGTTAGTTTTACACTTATTAAATCTGACTGTGAATGTGGCTTTGAATTTGACCTTTGCCCTCCTATCCAGCATTGTCTCCATATGAGATCGAAGTGTAAAGGTCAGTTTCTAAATGGCTTAACTTATCAGACTCCAAACCAGATTACTTGAATACACATCTGCCTGAATGTGTGTCGAAAATAGCGCTTCCTCATCTCCAAAACTGTTACGCAGACAGTTTTTTGCTAATTTGATATCAAATTATCCTTGACCTCCAATATTACATAGTGTTACATTACGAGCGAATTTGGCGAAGATAAGAATACGACAAATCGATATATTACAACTAGGCAAACATATTCTCTAAAATATAGTTATAGCGTCATTTGAACTTCAGTTTGACCTTGACTCTTCAGTTATTGCCCTTCCGGTTTTGCTTTTGACGGACATACATTACCGTGTATTCAGCGGTTGGGCGTGAAAACATAATTCCACTTGTTTTACCTCACGCGGGAACCGCTTAGATAACCATCGTCATTTTACGTCACAACGATAAAACTACTTGCGTGAAACTTAAAAAAAAAGTTTGTTTGATGACAACTGAGAGAGTTATTAGAGCGTGATTGTGAGGACTATTCTTTTTCTAATGACATAATTTATCTTTAAATAAATCGATAAACATTTCTTGCCCGACCAATAACTTGAGAACTATTGAACCGATCGAGTTCAAACTTGGAGAGTGACTTGACATATGTGAGAAGACGATTGGGATTGCTAACCACTTACCTGCGTAATCCAAGATGGCCACCATCAGCCATCTTGGATTTCAGCAGGTGGATTTTTAGCCCACCATCACCAGATGGTGGGCTGTTCAAATCGCCTTTCGTCCGTGGTCCGTCGTCCGTCCGTCAGTCAGTCAGTCCGTCCGTCGTCCGTCGTCCGTCCGTAAACAATTATTGTTATCGCGATTTCTCGGGAACTACTGCACCGATCTTTCTGAAATTTCGCACACATGTTCCCCTTGGGGTCTAGTTGTGCAGATAACTATTCTAGCCCGATTCGAAAATCCAATATGGCCACAGGGCGGCCATCTTGGATTTCCCCATGAAACCTTGTTATCGCGATTTCTCAGGAACTACTGCACAGATCTTTCTGAAATTTTGTACACAGGTTCCTCTTGGGGTCTAGATGTGCAGATACCTTTTCTGGTCCGATTCGAAAATCCAATATGGCCACAGGGTGGCCATCTTGGATTTCTCCATGAAACCTTGTTATCGCGATTTCTCAGGAACTACGGCACGGATCTTTCTGAAATTTGGTACACAGGTTCCCCTTGGGATCTAGATGTGCAGATACCTTTTCTGGTCCGATTCGAAAATCCAATATGGCCACAGGGCGGCCATCTTGGATTTCCCCATGAAACCTTGCTATCACGATTTCTCAGGAACTACTGCATGGATCTTTCTGAAATTTGGTACACATATTCCCCTCGGGGCCTAGTTGTGCAGATAATATTTCTGGTACGATTCGAAAATCCAATATGGCCACAGGGCGGCCATCTTGGATTTTCCCGTAAAACCTTGTTATCGCGATGTCTCAGGAACTACTGCACGGATCTTTCTGAAATTTGGTACACAGGTTCCTCTTGGGGTCTAGATGTGCAGATACCTTTTCTGGACCGATTCGAAAATCCAATATGGCCACCAAGCAGCCATCTTGAATTTTCCCGTAAAACCTTGTTATCATGATTTCTCAGGAACAACTGCATAGATCTTTCTCAAATTTGTTACGCAGGTTCCCCTTGGGGTCTAGTTGTCCAAGAAACCTTTTTTGGTCCGATTCGAAAATCCAATATGGCCACCAGGCAGCCATCTTGGATTTCCCCATGAAACATTGTTATCGCGATTTCTCAGGAACTACTGCACGGATCTTTCTCAAATTTGGTACACAGGTTCCCCTTGGGATCTAGTTGTGCAAGAAACCTTTTTTGGTCCGATTCCGAAATCCAATATGGCCACTAGGCAGCCATCTTGGATTCCCATATGAAAACTTGTTATCGCGATTTCTCAGGAACTACTTCATGGATCTTTCTCAAATTTGGTACACATGTTCCCCTTGGGGTCCAGTTGTGCAAGAAACCTTTTTTGGTCCGATTCCAAAATCCAATTTGTCCATCAGGCGGCCATCTTGGATTTCCCCATGAAACTTTGTTATTGCGATTTCTCAGGAACTACTGCATGGATCTTTGTTAAATTAGGTACACAGGTTCACCTTGTCGTCTAGTTGTACAAGATACCTTTTCTGGTCCGATTCGAAAATTCAATATGGCAAAACAGGCGGCCATCTTGGATTTTTCCATGCAAATTTGTTATCGTGATTTTTCAGGAAGTACTGCATGGATCTTTGTCAAATTTGGTACACAGGTACCCCCTATGGTCTAGTTGTGCATCTTGGCCATCTTAAATTTCCCCTTGAAACATTGTTACCGTGAATTCTTGGGAAATATTTCATGAATTTTTCTGAAATTTGGTACACAGGTCTCACATGGGGCCTGTTAGTGCAAGATACCTTTTTTGGTCCGATTCGAAAATCCAAGTTACGCTCCAAATTAATTTGGTATTCTCAAGTGACGTTGCATCACAAGAGTCGGCAAACGGTGGGGCATATTCTATATATTGACTATAGAGAATATCAGTACCTTCACCTTTCATATCAAGGAGTTCAAATAATTCTGAATTGAAATGTATTGCTTCAAATTTTAAATCAGCCTTCTTTAGTCCATGCAGTAGCAAGTGAACTGCTCCACCGTTTCGTATGCCGACCTCAGTCTTGTGACTCAATGTCACAACTCGACAACTGTAGACTACTGGATGTTTCGATCCAACGGAGATAATCAGGAACCAGGCACTTTTGAAGTTTCAACATTACTGCGCGGACCGGATCCCTTCAGTATTAAGCATTATTGTACCATCTTACTATTTTCGAGCATGGTATCTGATTTAAACATTATATTTATTTCACCAGGAAACAGGGATCGGCGAACAGGCAGAGCCTATTTGAACGCCTCTCCCAACAGACATATTACACATACATGTACAATTACAAGATGACAGACAACAGTGAATAGAATAAGAAACAGTTACAAACACAATAATTAACATGCAGCTGCATGGTATCTTAAAAGAGATATCTCAAAATAGCCCAAGAAACAGAACAGAATTAGCATTCGTTCTTAATTATAAAATCTGAAGTATGTTTCATAGCTCATGTCAAAGTGTCAAAGACATTGGCCTTCGCTTCCAGTACCCAATGATGACACGTGCAAAAAAAATAAATTAAAAAAATACTACAAAACAAAGGCGAAGGATCCTCGGTACATGTACATTCACTTTCAGACTAACTTTGCTCATTTCTCTTGTATTATAACAACCGACATAAGTAAAGTTTTTAGAAATCTTGAAACTCCTGAAACTTATTATCATATCTTGGTGTTTTTCAGTGGCCTTTTTCAATCTTTTTCACTCAGATTCGAAATTCTGTAAACAAAATTACAAATCAATTGTCTGTTCTTAGTAACAATGGACAAAAAGATCCTCTAGTCATTAGCTTACAATTATCGGACAATGGTGGGCGCCAAGATCCTTCAGGATCTCTCGTTTACACTTGTCTTGGCCGACCAACAACTCGAGAACTATTCAACCGATCGACCTCAAACTTGGACACTATCTTGACATCGGTGAGAGGACGGTTGGGATTGCTTTTCAGTTACCTGTGTAATCAAAGATGGTCGTCTTCAGCCATCTTGGATTGTCAGCAGTTGGATCTTGACACATTCTTGTCAGGAATGTTAACTCCAGAACTATTGAACCGATCGACTTCAAGCTTAGAGAGTGCTTGGCATAGGTGAGAGGAAGGTTGGGATTGCTTTCCAGTTACCTGCTTAATCTAAGATGACCGCTATCAGCCATCTTGGATTTCAGTAGGTAGATTTTCACATTTTTCTTTTCCGACCAATAACTCGGTAACTTTTGAATCGATCGACTTCAAACTTGAAGAGTGCGTTAACATCGGTGAGAGAACAGTTGGGATTGCTTTTCAGGTTCCTGTATAATCTTAAAGATGGCCGCCATCAGCCACCTTGCACTGTCAGATCTTTACACATTCCTTGTCTGACCAAAAACCTGAGAACTATTGAACCAATCGACTTCAAATTTGGAGAGTGTCTTGACTTCAGTGAGAGGACGGTTGGGTTGCTTTCCAGTTACCTGTGTACTCCAAGATGGTCGCCAGCCATCTTGAATTTCAGCAGGTTGATCTTGTCCAGACATTAACGATTGAACCGATCGACTTCAAACTTGGAGTGTCTTGACATCGGTGAGAGGACTTGGGATTGCTTTCCAATTACCCGCATAATCGAAGATGGCCACTGTCAGTCATCTTGAATTCAGTTAACTGTGTAATCCAGAATGTCTGCCATCAGACATCTTGCCTTGTCAGCAGTTGGGTCGTTATACATTTCTTGTCCGATCAATAACTCGAGAACTATTGAACTGATCAACTTTAAACATGGAGAGTCAATTGACATCATGCAGTGAGAGGACAGTTGGGATTGCTTTTCAGTTACCTGCGTTATCCAAGATCAGCCATCTTGGATTTTAAGCGCTTGGATCTTGTCCGGACAATAACTTGAGACTGAGTGGACTGATCGGCTTCAAACTTGAGTGGCTTGACATCTGTGAGAGAACGGTTAGGAGTGCTTTTCAGTTAGCTGTATAATCCAAGATGTCCGCCATCAGCCATCTTGCATTGTCAGCAGTTGATTCTTTAAACATTTTCACTAATAACTCGAGAATGGTTCAACTGATCGACTTCAAACTTGGAGAGTGTCTTGACCTCGGTAGAAGGATAGTTGAGGTTGCTTTTCAGTTACCTATGTAATACAAGATAACTGCAGCTGTCTTGGATTTTCAGTAGCTGGAACTTGTCCGACAAAAACTCGTGAACTATTGAACGGATCATCAGTTGGATGCAATCCACCATAACTGGTGCTGCTGGCGGGTGACATGGACCTCTATGGTCGATTTGTTCTCTTTATTGTAAAACTAAGTTTATTATATCTTAATTTACTTTGATATTACTTTTATCTATTTGATAAGTCTCGAACCCCAATAAAGGTTTATTCCTTTATGCTGCTGTTAGTATATACTCGTAGTTTCCATAGTTAAAACGCTGGTGTACCACGGTATAGAGGGAAAGTAACTTGTTATTGTTCCCGCATTGTTTAGTTACGTTCATCTGTTTGCACATATGATTCCACAAAGTGGCTGAAATGATTGTGTTTCATACCAACATATTGATTTTAACCAGGGAACGTTTGGACTAAACAACCCCGTGAAATAGAATCTCTTATTTAATTCAAACGTTTGGTAGGAGCCTACATATGCACAGGTGGACTGGCATTTATCTTAATGATCTCGAGGAAATAATTCCTGTTATCGAAGGCGATCCGCTGTCATGATGATTGATGAATGATTTGATTGATCACGTGTAATTGATCAGGCTGAGATCAGGCTACGGTTCTCTATTCCCACAATTACTGACATTTTACCAAATGAGCGGATGAACACGTGCTTTTTTCCTGTTATCGGATTTTATAAGACTTTATTTTTGTGAGATCGTTTGAATCTGATCTCCGGTATATTTGTGTTGGGTTGTATACTGTACTCTAATATTTTGTGCTTCGCTTTCATTCCGCTACACCTCATGACGGAACTTATTCTCGTACATTAGTGATCGTAAACCCTCAAGTAAAGTTTCCCTCAAATGAAAGACCATTGCAAACAGTGTGTGAAAATATTTATTGTAATTTTTTTACGATTTTATTACACAAAGTAAACTGCAAATAAAGCGTGGTATTCTATGGTGGTCTGTTGCAATCATATTTAGGTCCAGTGACGTCACATTGCCCACATACATATATTTCAAACTTTGTATGCACTTTCCAATGCTTGATTCAAGCTTAAGGTGTGTATACTTTGAGTTTCAACACAGATTCACTGTTCCAATGTACATGTTTCACCAAAATCGGGGAAATTAAATGCAAGATTCAAATTGACTTGACTTATGAATTACCATCTCCCAGATTTTGGTGAAATATGCACATTGAAACAGTAAGTCTGTGTTGAAACTCAAAGTATACACACCTTAAGCTTGAATCATGCATTGGAAAGTGCATACAAAGTTTGGAATATATGGATGAAGGCAGGTGACGTCATTGGACCTAAATATGATTGCAACAGACCACTAATCAAATTTCGCTACCACTCGTACTGATGACGTCACCAATGACGCCGCAGATGACAGGGGAATCACTTACATCGTGGTCTTCACCACGAGAGCTTCAAGATGAAACTCTACACTCCATCTTTCGATGAGATGTAGACCCTCAATCTCTCAAATATATCCATGCGGACCTCAATAATGACCACTTTACTTACTACACCCCAATGCGCAAAAAAGTGCTTTAGGACATACTGCCGTTACAGTATCCTGGCCTGCCCGACGATGCTTAGGCCAGAAGCGATTCTGGCCGAAGATTAAACTTTCTCAAACGACGACTTCTAATTGGACACAAGCCTACTTGAATTGTAAACATACCCAACGCAGCTCCCCCAGCGTAGGTATGATGCACTGGAGGGGCTAATAACATGATTGACCTGTCATCCTTGTTGATGTTCTCTCATCTGTCTACGTCATGTGGCGTTATGCTAGGGCGTTATGGCGTTAAGATAAAGCGTTAAGGTGTTAACATAGGCGTTGCGGCGTTGGTCCACCGCGACCCCAAGTTGACCTAAAGAATCTGCATAGGACCTCTGTGACGTCACTTCCGGATACGCTGAGGTAAGTAGCCAGCGCGAACATCGCCACCTCTCTCCAAACGCGCTTGTTTGCACCACCGAATCTCCTCTTTCTCTACTACTGCCAAGTGATCTTTTAATAGAACAGGGGTTTTCCAGAAAATTTCCTGAAAAATGAACCCTGATAGTTTCTGCTTTCTGTACTACTAAACTGGATTACTTCCCTTGACTTTTATTTACTCGAAATTGAGAAACTACACTATCTCAACAACAACAACAACATTCTCTTTTCCATGACTCCGTGTGACCAGTAAAAGGGTGCGAGTCAGGAGTGGAATTCGAACCCACGCCCGCATGTGCAGACCAGTATACCCATACGCCGGAGAAGACTGCGGATATATTTCGCATGGTTGACATTTTCGTATCGGCAGATGGCCGACGGCCAGATTTCATAGATCTTGAGTCTGGCGCCTTAGACCACTCGGCCATCCTAACCAACGCTGGTTATCGTATTTGTAGATATATTTGTACAATAGTTTTACAACATGGTGAAGAGAATAAGGCGTTGAGATGGGCGGTAAGGCGTACATATAGGGCATTAAGGCGTAACAACGGGTGTTGACAGGCGTCACTGCATTTCGATAAATTAATGACAATTCCATTGAATATCTAGAAAATCAGAGCTTCTGAGCTATTTCACTAGGGCGTTAAAGCGTTAAGCTTGGCGTTGGTGGGCGTTGCTACACGATCTCGCGCGATGCATTCGGTCCACGGATGGTCCATCTCTACCCCAAACACTTTCCTTCACACCCCAAAATGCCCACTTTTGGTACTACTCCTATTGATGACGTCACCAATGACATCACAGATGACATGGACATCCCTCAAGTCGTGGTCTACACCACGAGAGCTTCACTTTGACATCTCACACGACGCATTCGGACGACGGATGGTCCATCTCTACCTCAAACACCTTCTTTCACACCCCCAAAATGCACACTTTGGGTACTACTCCTACTGATGACATCATCAATGACGTCACAGATGACATGGACATCCCCCAAGTCGTAATCTACACCACGAGAACTTCACTTTGGCACCTCACACAACGCATTCGGACCACGGATGATCCCTCAAACACACCCCACGCACCCCCAAAATTGCTGCTTTCTATACTACTCGTTTCCTCTTTTTCACCATACAGTCTGAAAAATGTTACTATTTTGAACTCTTGATTACATTTGATGAGTACACAGCTTGTAACAGTTGGAAAAGTCATGGTGGTTTAGTTCAGGAACCTTACTTTGACGATATTCTGTATTTTAGCATACATTTAAAGTATAAACGTCAAAAATACGTCACTGTGACGTCACACTTGTGAATTTTTTTTGCAGCCACAGATTTTTCAAGAGAGTGATCCTAGGGGATCCTTTGGTGAAAAAATCACGCTTTTGTCACTTACGTGAATATAATTTCAGTATTGCCACTTCACTATATAGAGTTCCCACCCTTAGCAGTTGATATTTCACATATCTTGCAACCTATAACATTCAGCCTAATAAGTACACTACTGACTTAGATTCGTGACCCTACATCTAGATGTAGCTCATCATGTGGAAATAAACTTGGTCACTGTGTTAAATTGTAACCATGGCACATGTTTAAGTTTATGCCATATTCAAGATAACGATGTGAATAAACAAAACGTAGTGAAGTTTCCCCTCAACATTTCACTCGTATTCTATCTCGGAGGATTCAAAGGCAGATTTCTACAGTGGGAGAGAAATTTGCGCTGCCTCTTTTGGCGTCAGAGATGACGTTAACGACGTCATACTTCGAGCGTCCTACACCGTCTGCGGGACGTCGCGACAATGCAGAGAATGGAACAGTTTTGTAACAATGTTGCGTTGTGACGTGGTTCATCGTTCGATAATAGCGTCACAAGTTCCGACATGCTTGTGGCGCTGTGCACTATAATAATATTAATAACACTGAAATTGTTGAAAATTAAAGTCGTAAAACAATTAAAAAGGTATAAATTATATAATTTGTAAGATTATCTTGGATATGACGTAAACTCGCAAAAGTACCACATTTACACTTCAAGAGACCACACAATGTTCCCTTGTTAGACCAACATTACTACTATAAAAAAACGTCATTTTTGTCCAATAAATTCAAGAATATATCGAATGAAGAGACATCCACCATAGGCGAACATGGACATATATATCCGCATCAGATATAGTATTGAAAAAAAGAAATACAAAAAAAAATTAAAAAAATTGTCGTCTATCCATTTGCATAAGAATAGACGACATGTTTTGTTCTGTATTAACAATTAAACTATGCACACTTTCATTGGAAAACCACTGTTACGACATGTAAAGATATATAAGGTAAGTCGCCTGAAGATTTTGGAGCGATATGATGAATAAATCAAAAGTTATTAAGCAAAAACGACCTTTTTCGCCTTAATTTTAGAATGGTAGTTTCTTTTAACCTGTTTATTCAATCTTCATTTTATCAAGCGAATTTCTACGTTCCCACTTCGAACTTCCCTTCATATATCTGGCCCCCTTAAATGTTCAAAGAACTTATAAATAGACACGAGACGTCACCGACCTCGAAAACATTCGAAATTCGAAATGGGTCGCACAAGAGCGTTATTGATTGACTGATCTATTTTGAGGGCACCCTATTAAGAGGAAGGACGCCGCAAATAGAGGATGATGTCATTTTACTTTCAATCGACGTGTACGTTCTGATTGGTTTGTAGGTGAAATCTACACCTTGGATTTTGAACACTGAAGGGGGTCAGATAAATCAAGGCAGGTTCGAAGTGGGAACGTAGAAATTGGCTGGATAAAATGAAGATGGTTTGTTCCAGAAAACATTTAGCCAGTAACGAGGAAATAGGAAACGATTTCTCATTTCTTTTCATTGAATAACTCTGATGGGTTTGTTATTGCTTTGACCAATTTATACAGTGTAACTCACAGCAGAATTAATCTCCCCAAATGTGCCGTAACTTTGTATGGAAACTGCAGCTGAGGCGATCTGCCATGGATTTAAACCCACGTTAATTTCGCTGATGGAGTGGTCTGCGTCTTTGAAATAACCTTTCCCTTGGACGTCTCGCCATCCTACAAACCACACTTTCCCTCTTCAACCATTATATTCCGAGAAAACATCCGAGAGGACAATTATCCGCTTATTGGACAAGCTATTAAGTGTTTTCTGTGAAGTTTTTTCCCACTATTCTGATATTATCGAAAGCACTGAATGACCTCCGTTGTGTTACTGCGCCCTCCCGAACCATGGGGTGACCGAGTACTCAATTTGCAAAATAGATTTTATTTGATTTTTCGCCCTATATATTTCCGCGCAAGAATACACATGGCCCTTCAGGTTGCTGTCCGCCTAACTAAACATACACGCTTAAAACTAAGTGTCGAAACCTACTCGTAAAGTGTTGCAATAACCCTTTAAGTGTGTCCAGAGGGACAGCACTTTAAAGTGCAGTCCCTGTGGACACACTTAAAGTGTTATTTCAACACTTTACAACACTTTAGTTTTAAGCGTGTACTTGTCTCCATGACTACGGCGGACAAATTGATTCAAGTGGACACAACACTGTCCTGAACACAAATGAGATGATCATTAAAAACCTCTTTCAGCGAAAATACATTGAGTCCAAAGCATCTCCAACGGTCCGCAAATCCAATTCCCGGTCACATATATTTTTTTTATATTTGTCTTCTCGAATGTTCGGTATCGTAATTGATGCCATAGTATAATTGGTATACACGAGACAAGTAACGTTTATGCTGATCTGTCTTCCCAGATCAAAAATAATGGGGTCTGTTATTACACTCAGATTACAGCTTATAACACAGATCATATGTCATATTAGTGGTGCGCGTGTTGGACTTATTAACCTCGTCAACAGTATTATCATTCAAGGTGATTAAATGTACACTCTCGTATTGTATTCACTACAGTTAAGTGTTAAATGCAACATTTTAAGCTGTTGCATCCAACACTTAAAAGTGCATGGTGAAATAACACTTTCTAAATGCTTTCCCTCCTCCAACCCTCTAGATGTTAAATGTAACAACGTTTTAAGAGTGTACATGTATATCTCCGAAGTTGTTCTCAAACAATATCCAGCAGTATTTATTCAAATATTTTAAAATGGAAAAATAAAGAATCAAATGCAATTGTAGATGTTTGGCCCTAGAAAGAGTCTCCATGACACTATGAGAGACGTCATTTAGAGATAATCTGCCAAGCTATTCATCAGTTCTTGAATTTGATTTTCTTTTGATTAACATGCATGGCTCTGTGTGTTTCTCTGATTGGAGTGCACACACAATATTTTTTGGTCCATGAAGTTTCCTGTCCTAAATAGGCGTTGAATGCTATTTGTGAACCTTTTCGGTTTTAAATTGGAGCGATATGCACAGCGATATTTAAGTCACACCAACTATATCCATAGTTTCATATTTAACCGGAGTGAGTTTACGACCAGCTGTAGCACAGGCACAAACGGTTACCAATGATTCCCAAATTTCAGGACTACAATGACCTTGACCTCAAATTGTTTTATGCCACACATCGTCCCCTCCCTAACGTATGAATATCCATACATGAATACTTGTGATTTTTACTCGGCCACGTTGACGACCTTGACCTTTGAACTGCTGACCTCAAGTTGGTTTGAGGCGAATCCGCCTGACCTAATAGCTGTCGTGACAAATTTGGGTGATCCGTCAACACATTCAAAAGTGGTCACATCTTGAACTTTGACCTACGGACCTCAATTTTGGTACACGACACATCTCCCCATAATATATTGGCTTACAAAGATATTGTTATATTCAACGCACTTCCGATTTTGGGCAAGAGTGACCATGACCTCTGGTCTCAATTCGGGTTCATGTCACTCTCTCCTATTGTATCCATTCAGAAAGTATTTCGATTTTTATTTATTTCTAACTTTTGGACAGCATTGCCCTTGGTCTTTGACCCAGAATACCACCATTCTTTCCAACTTGTGGCCACCCACTTAAAGGAGGTTAGGGATGAAATGAGATCTACGTTCAAGCAAAAGAGAAAAAAAAACACAAAAAAAACAAAAAACAAAAAACGTATCGAAAGTAAATGAAAAAGAAAAGACTTCTGAAAGAGTTTTGGACACGGATATGTAATTATTTTAAGACGAGCAAGCAGCAAAGAACGGAACGTTGTTAAACTTGGTGAATGGGAATTTGCAATTGGACCACGGCTGTCATTATTTGGCAATCCTTCTATCTGAGGAAATACCTGTTAATTCTTGTTTTAACAGATTTTTGGATTCAGGGTTGTTCAGCCCTATTTAAATAATCCATGCATACTCTTTGTGAGACGGGATAAAAAAGTCATATAACATATGGACTATGCGAGAAAAACTCAGGTGATCGCATATTTATACACTCGATTTCAAATTGTATGTTGTACCTTGTGATGAGATATGAAGATACAGTTATTACCCCTCGTGCAAATTTTGCTGGAAGGGTATTGTCGTCGCCAGCGTCGTCTGTCTGTCTGCCTGTCTGTCTGTCCATCTTTCTTGTGAACACGGTACGGTATCTCAAGAAGGATTATAGTCAGGCATTGTAAATTCATACCACGTGAAGGATGAGAAACCTATTGAAAATGACCGACCTTGACCTATTTGATTAATTCTTGTATTTGCTATATTTTAGGAAGGATTAAAGCTAGGGTCCCCAACTTCAAATTACATATGCAACTGGTGATTGACTAGAAACCTATGCCAGTTGACTAGCTTTGACTTATTTTTTCAAGGGATACTGTTTATCTGATATAACGCGAAGAAATATAGCTAGACTTTCCAAGTTAATACTATATACATCTGTCGGTGATTCAGAGGTTTGCTGAAGATGACCTTGCCCTATTTTATCCAGGTCAGATTCTATTTAGTACAATATTTCACGAAGGATTATATCTACATTGTCTAAATTTATACCACATATATCTGGACCGGAAGTCTATTGAATAACACTGACCCTTGACCTATTTTCTAAAGGTCAAAATCTATGTTAAGTCTAAGATCTCCAAATTCATGTTCCATATGCAATTAAATTAGAATATACCAGAAAACTGCTGAAGATGACTGATTGTGAGGTATATAGAAGGGTATATTTAGAGCTAAGAGTTTGGTTATGGCCTACCAGAACCTCAGCGCAAAAATTTCCCCAACAATTAAGGCCTTGGCAAAAGCTGACCTGACCCAACTTCCTATGTATTCCTTATATAAGAGAACTACAGTCATCCCTGATAACATGTTAACCTATTTGTCAAAATTTTAAAGATGCATCTTATGCAATGCAAGATTGCCGAGCGTAGATAATAACTGATAGGCGAAGGTACTGAGCCCATTGAGCTATTTTTCATTTCACTCTATGGCCTGGATGCCCTCAAACTCGCCACGTCATTTCTTCGATTTAAATTAATTGTCAATTTATGTCGACATGTGACTATGACATTTCGATTGAAGACCTCTTGGGGAATAAAGCCACCAGTGCTTCTGAGTGGCCAAAGCTCTGTACTGGTATTAGGCAAAACTAAATCGCGTTATCTGTTTTTCCCCGCACTAATGCATTCTATCGATCTATAAAGTCTCTGCTAAACATCATGAATGTATTTATCGGGTTTCTTTTATATGGAATTGGATTATATTATCGCCCTTAAGCCTGTAGATTAACTGATATCTGGGACTATAAAGCTTTATGACCTTAATTTCTATATTTTGTTACCCTATATTCTGATATATTTGACACCCTGAGTTACATTGTAACTATTCTAATGATTATGTACATGAGAACATAACTACCAGGATATCAGATTTTTAGCTGTACCGTAGCACATGGAAATATCCGTGATCGTGAATTCGGCATTGAAAACGAAGGAAACATACTGGCCATATATCCGCGATATCATCTTGGATTGCTAAGGGCATTTCACGTTTCACTTAACACTACCCTTAGGTTACCACTGTGATCCAGCATGTATTTCACCCGGTGCCATCTATCTAGAGGGAGATAATCCAGTTCGAAAGTTGTTCCCCAAAGCATGAGGTCAAATGTCGGCCCCATTTAAACGAGCCAATGAAATTATCTGTATTCAAATATTTCTCAGACATGCAGACATGTCAGTTTCCGAGGCGCAAGAATGGGGGAGTCTACGTGAGACCAAAACGAAGTTGTGCGAATTAGCTATTTTATTTCTCACTCCAGTGGAGCATGCTTCTTTGTTTATCTTAAGAAAAATCATATTACAAACGGCCTAACATATTTGAAAACAAAATAAAATCGGCGGCAGACCACAGAAAAATGATATGCTTTTTATTTTGTGATGGGGGCACTTCGAGGCCCACCATGGGATCATTTCAATCGATCGCTTTCTGGAGGTGTGTCTTCGTTGTATGAATGTGATTGCACCGATGTCGGATGTAACGGGGCCAGTCGGATGTGACCATTTGGGAAACGCCCTATTACACTCAGATATCACCCGTTACCGCATGGCTACGAGCAGACGTTTCTACGTATGATCGTTCCATGCGTTCGGATGATGCCGCGATATAAGAACGTAGACAAGGCGAACTTATTATGTGGTGGTGATTCCGTCGGAGCGTTAGTGTCCGGCGAGGATATATGTGTGACAGCTAAAATTTTCATATTTTTGTGTGGGTCGATACACTAGGGGTCGACCAATCTCAGTAAACTCAGATATAATATCATGGAATATTATATCTGAATTCAGCCCTATATAAATCTCGTGCGAGTTGAAACTACTATTGTTAGCCAATCAGATGGATAGCTGGTTGTAACTATTTCAAAATCACGCCCACAGTAATTACACACGGTAGCTCGTGATCTAATATATAAACATTATCCTGAAACAGTTTCCAAATATGGCATCATTTCTAGACAGGGTGCGTAAACATCAAAGAATTTACTCCCGCCGAAAAGTCTGGCTTTGTTAGAGGTAGAAAATATCAAAAGATTGTGCCGTGCGAAGATGTTAATCTCCTTGAAGAAAACGTCAATCATTGTCAGAGCGGAAAGGTTGAAATGGTCGTGATTGGCTTATTATGGGATCTCGTAGAATATCGGCGAACATTTCGCACGAAGTTTTCATAGCGTTACGTCTAGATGGTATTCCCCTGATTTACCATCTTGGTTTACCTAGATTGGGGGTCGACTTACCGAAAATGAGGTCCACGGTCAAGGTCAATGGGACACTTTTTGTTTTGAAAATAGCTATTGATGCGTTAGGGCTAGAGTAACGTGAAAGGATCAAGGTCAGCGTAATGCCCAAAACATGGAATCATTAACACTTCCGCGCATTATGCCCCCCCCCCCCCTCTCCCCCTTACCAAACTTTCTACTCTATCTCTGGAAAAACAAAAAATGAAATCTGACGTTCTATGACTTTATAGTTTATCATATTGGGGCCATTTTGAGTCTATTTGCATGCGCACCTCGAGCAGAGGATCATGGGGAAATTCAAAATGGCGTCCATGTGGGATGCCGGAAAAGTGATATTTTTTTTCATTTACTTTACAAAATCAGCTTTTCTGCAAGGGAAAGTTTACAAAAACTATTTTATTTCACAACAGATTATTATTTACTAATTTATCATGTAGTTTTTAAGAAAACACAATTAATCTGATGAAAAAATCGACCCAAAAACTTTTTTTCCAAAATTGGTTGATTGTGACGTCATCAAAGTGGCTTCTTTTGATTTTTTTCACATTTTCTTGCCCACCCACCCCCTATCTCAAGGGGTAAGGAAACAATTGGCCCCTTACAGGTCCCAAAAAACCAGGTCAGATGGGGATAAATAATCACATTTTTTAAATTACAGTTACATTAGGGGTGACACCATGTGTCGCTTATCAAAATTGTGGTCAAATTTTGCTAATCTAGTACTATTACACACGGGCTACTCCGTGCTGTTTAGGCCGTCATTTTATAGAAACAGTTAATCGTTATTGGCCGGAAATTCATATCCGAAAATCAAACGCGATAAGTGACAGGCCATCCTCGCTAAAACCAGGAGTAACTCTATCCTATAGTTACCGCCATTGACAAAAGAAGTATCCTATGTACATTGACCAATCAAATCACTTGATTTATGCAAATGTGGCATGCCACGTCACAACAGATTCGTGTAAGCGGCTGGAATGCGGTCTGCTTTGAAAGTTGGTAAAAAAAAATCTTGACGTTGTGAAGATGGGGGCATACAAACCTACATTGATGACATACTATGTTATTCCTATAAAAAACAATCGGGGTGCGATTATGGGGCATGCAGTGGAAACACTCGGGAACCGCGATAGGTCGGATGCATTTGGGTCCCTTTCACCATCAATATTAAGATAGCTTGAGAAATGGATTGTCGTCATTATTGCGGAGTGATATCCAATTATTTGCCCTATACACTTCGGTCTTGATCTGGCGAAGTACAGATCCAAGAAATCCGGTAAAGGTGATGAATTTCATATCTCTATCAGCTGATCTGTTCCTTGGTCTTTTCCGGTTGGGCCGTTTCTTATATTGAGCTGTCATATAGTTCATCACTTTCCATCAGATGACTTGATAGAGCTATTAAGTAGAGCTGGATATTTGTATCTATAACCGCTCAAGCCGGTGCTAGGAGCCGCGTGGTCATGTCATTGAAGATGTCCACACGAACAGCTACAATTAAACTTTGGCTGAGACACAAATCATGAGAGGGACCATTTTTGGTTCTTCTGGTGGTTTTAGATAAGCAATCAGAATATTGGCATATAGGGCCAGACAGTACATCGGCATCTTTTCCCACCATCTTGCGTTATTTGTTGCCTTGGTCCAAGTAAACCTTGCTGGTCCAAATCAACCTATGATGCAATGCATAACATTGACATGCATGAAATTTGGTTTTGGAGCAGCAAGGTTGACTTGAGCCGTTGCGTTTAATTGAAGATCAATAAATAAGAATTTTTTTCGTTACATTTGAGAAGTGTTTTGGAAGAAGAATCCCAAACAATCAATAATATAGCGCTTTAATCTAGTGTGTCCGGTTACATACCGGACTTCACACTCAGCCGAGCAGATCTAGGGACCTTGCGTTGGCAATTACTTTGATGTCGTGTTACATAGCTTCCTCCATAATGCAGGTCTGCTCACTTCGTACCAGCCCTTCATGCACTCGAACCGTCCGTTTAAAATAACAACCAATGAACGGACGGCGTTCGAGTGCGATACACCACCTTCGTGGGATCTCGGTGTATTTTAAGGAAGGCCTACTTTATGCGAAGAAAAAGCTAGAGGACGAACTCTTTGAAGTTCCGAGCGCGAAAGACATGGGGGTGGTGTCAAAACAAATACGGAGACAAACATCTGAATTCAAAACAGTCATCAGATGAGACGAAATATACAACGCATTGTCTGGCGTCACGTTAATTCGCTCACACATGGGCATATTTGCAGAGATCACGAGGACAAGAAGGCTATTCGGAAAGCCTAGTAATAAACGGCTTGTCTTCGTCCTTGTGAATTCGTCTTCTGTCATGGCTCGTCTTTGTCAGACGAACCATGACTAGGGATGCTGGTTATATGGGCAAAGTCAGATGTCATGATACTCGCATCCTCAATGCATTTTGGGCTAAAATAGGGAAAAAATCGCATCAGGGTTCTGCACTATTAGATCGCTGATTTCCAGAATACCTGGTTTATCTGCGGAATCAGTCTCACGCGTGGGTGATCGGATGGGTAATCAAATACGGTCGGATGTAGAGGCGTAAATGTAGAGCTGAATAATTTATGTGTGGCAATGTTAACGAAATTCTACCTGACTGATTCCCTAATTGGATTTAGAATTTCATATATCGACAGGAATTACCTTTTTGACAAGTATTGTCCACCAAGCTTTCAAGCTGTGGGTGATTTTACAGAAGGCGTCATTATTTCGCTTTTTTATCTGCCAATCGAAAGCAGTGATCAGGCACCCGGAATAGTCCCTGTAAGAGGTATGCTATGTTGAAACTTGAAAGCTACTATTCATGAAATAAATCTCGCAACTGCATGGATAGAACAAATATCACATTTCCTGTCCATACCATTGGCCTTTTAACAAATGTCATGTTTGGCAAAGATTATGGGTTAACGGATCAGGACTTTATTTAGTGATCTAAAGCCTAATATATGGTACTTTGGTATATAGAGATAATGACACCATCGGGAGACCGTGGGCCAATGATATAAAAGAAAGTTGTAAACAAATACCTCGTGGTAGATTCGGTTGAAATATTGATGCCTATGCCTTAAACATGATTGAACTAATTGTATTAGGAGACATCGTACACAGGATATCATTCGGATAACATTTTAGGCCTAATTACTACTTAAAATCGCACGAGAGTGAGTTGTCTTTATAGATACGCAGTGATATTGATCAGTTTTCAGCCGATAGCACTGATAACACACTGACCTACTTTTTACGCACTGCATGCAACACAGACATCGAAGACGCGCGCATTGAACCGTCAATGAGATGTATTAATTATTTAACAAGCATCCGTTAAATGTCAGTGGATGAGTTGAATGGCCGCTACTCTTGACAACAGTTTCAGGTCAGCTATTATCTGGGAAATGTTAATGAATATTTGTGCGCTCGTGTATCTCTGTATTGGTGCCTTGCTCTGAGGCTATGATGGAGCAAATTTGTTTAACAGATTTACCGTCGTTTTCGATAAAGTCCCCAAATTATCTCATCGGCTCGGGAAAGGCCTGTACCACTTACACAGACTGCCAAATGTCCTGGTAACAGAAGCCGCGATTGGCTAATGCCGAAATATTACAGGCTATGATGTGCTTTCTAACGAGCGCTTTTATTGGTTGAGAAAAGACGGGACAAGTTACCCTTCAAGTTCTTGTTCACATGCCCAGTCGGTCAGTTGGGCCAAAGGACGAGACTAATTATCTCCATTGATATGATCATCTCTGGGTGATTTTGACGAGAGCGGAATCGTAATAGCCGATCTATGTAAAGATTACCTGATCATATTAAATCAAATTGGATAGAGAATGTATCTTTATTCCCGTTCTCTAGTACGGAGCATTTAGAAATCATTACCAAATTCCCACTCCAGGAATGGTAAGCTGAAAATAATAAACGTATATTTTGTCCGTTTTAATTAGTCGTCAACTTTAGAGCTTACCAAAACTCAATAGTGGGCATATCAGTTTTTGATTGTTGTACCATATATCTAGAGCCATTTAGAAGTCTTCTCATAATTCACTCTGATGTATACTACACCGGTTGTGTTTTAATTCCGTATTTTTCTAGAATATGTGATTGATAAAACTTTATATGATTTATTTTATCTAGATGTCAAAAATGTGAGCTGATTTTATCCGCGAATGGACGTACGTCCTTTACTCTGATAGTAAGGCAGGCCCATCGGCGGATTTAATGGACGTACGTCCTTTACTCTGATAGTAAGGCAGGCCCATCGGCGGATTTAATGGGCGTACGTCCATTACTCTGATAGTAAGGCAGGCCCATCGGCGGTAATTTAATGGGGCGGATTTAATGCGGCGTACGTCCTTTACTCTGATAGTAAGGCAGGCCCATCGGGATTTAATGGACGTACGTCCTTTACTCTGATAGTAAGGCAGGCCATCGGCGGATTTAATGGGCGTACGTCCTTTACTCTGATAATAAGGCAGGCCCATCGGCGGATTTAATGGGCGTACGTCCTTTACTCTGTTAGTAAGGCAGGCCCATCGGCGGATTTATTTAATGGGCGTACGTCCTTTACTCTGATAGTAAGGCAGGATCCCATCGGCGCCCATCGGCGGATTTAATGGGCGTACGTCCTTTACTCTGATAGTAAGGCAGGCCCATCGGCGGATTTAATGGGCGTACGTCCTTTACTCTGATAGTAAGGCAGGCCCATCGGCGGATTTAATGGGCGTACGTCCTTTACTCTGATAGTAAGGCAGGCCCATCGGCGGATTTAATGGACGTACGTCCTTTACTCTGATAGTAAGGCAGGCCCATCGGCGGATTTAATGGGCGTACGTCCTTTACTCTGATAGTAAGGCAGGCCCATCGGCGGATTTAATGGCGTACGTCCTTTACTCTGATAGTAAGGCAGGCCCATCGGCGGATTTAATGGGCGTACGTCCTTTACTCTGATAGTAAGGCAGGCCCATCGGCGGATTTAATGGGCGTACGTCCTTTACTCTGATAGTAAGGCAGGCCCATCGGCGGATTTAATGGACGTACGTCCTTTACTCTGATAGTAAGGGCAGGCCCATCGGCGGATTTAATGGCGTACGTCCTTTACTCTGATAGTAAGGCAGGCCCATCGGCGGATTTAATGGGCGTACGTCCTTTACTCTGATAGTAAGGCAGGCCCATCGGCGGATTTAATGGGCGTACGTCCTTTACTCTGATAGTAAGGCAGGCCCATCGGCGGATTTAATGGACGTACGTCCTTTACTCTGATAGTAAGGAGCGAGGCCGGCATCGGCGGATTTTAATGGGCGTAAAAAATCCTTACCTCTGATAGTAAGGCAGGTATCGGCGGATTTGTGGGCGGCGGCGTCGCTGCTCTGTCGTGAGGCAGGCCCATCGGCGGGGATTTAATGGGCGTACGTCCTTTACTCTGATGATGATGAGCAGGCCCCATCGGCGGATTTAATGGGCGTACGTCCTTTACTTCCTCCTGATAGTAAAGGCAAGGAGCCACATCTGTGGATTTAATGGGCATACGTCCTTTACTCTGATAGTAAGGCAGGCCCATCGGCGGATTTAATGGGCGTACGTCCTTTACTCTGATAGTAAGGCAGGCCCATCGGCGGATTTAATGGACGTACGTCCTTTACTCTGATAGTAAGGCAGGCCCATCGGCGGATTTAATGGACGTACGTCCTTTACACTGATAGTAAGGCAGGCCCATCGGCGGATTTAATGGGCGTACGTCCTTTACTCTGATAGTAAGGCAGGCCCATCGGCGGATTTAATGGACGTACGTCCTTTACTCTGATAGTAAGGCAGGCCCATCGGCGGATTTAATGGGCGTACGTCCTTTACTCTGATAGTAAGGCAGGCCCATCGGCGGATTTAATGGACGTACGTCCTTTACTCTGATAGTAAGGCAGGCCCATCGGCGGATTTAATGGGCGTAGGAAAACGGTTGCAGTAGCTTGAATAAATAGGCATGGTATCAAAATTAGGCAAGTTTGGTGAGATTTTTCCACTTCTCTGACAACATTTCTTCATGCAGCAGATCATACCAGTTCAGTACACGAACATAAATTATACATCTGGAAGTATTCTTTGAAATTACATGTAGATCCACCGATCGTGAATGTTTTGTTTTTTAATACTGCAGGGAATTTTAGACATTTGAGTCGATGTTGGATGTTTCATTTGTTGCAATCAGAATGCGCAAAACATTTAAATTGTGGCTGGCAAATGACATATTTCAGTCAAGGTATCCATTAACAAGAGCCTAACTAGTACCATGGGCTATGTCATTTGGAAATGAATTGACAGGTCTGATGATTTTCATGTTTCAATGTGTTGTTGATTCTCAGTGGCCTTCGTTATTGACAATTTGACCTAATTCTTCGTCACCGAACACATCGCCCTCCCATTCATTCAACCACTCTAAAAAAAACTTCAATGATATCCTGATTTTTTGTCCAGAATGATCTGCGACCTTTCGGCCTGAATGAATTTCTCGTTTGCCATAACCTTGAGGTAAGGTATTTCCGAAGTGTAATTTCACAGTCCACATCCATACAGACTATTGCATCTACTCTGATTTTCAACAATTCCCTGATTTTTGGGCCACAGGGGCAATATAACTTACTTACAATATGATTACCTGGATATATGCGACTATTCATGTACAGCATAATGTAGAGGAAATTAATCTTCCCCTAATGGCAACAGACTTGTTATAAAACTCCTGGTAACAGACATGTTATAAAACTCCTGGTAACAGACATGTTATCAAACTCCTGGTAACAGACATGTTATAAAACTCCTGGTAACAGACATGTTATAAAACTCCTGGTAACAGACATGTTATAAAACTCCTGGTAACAGACATGTTATAAAACTCCTGGTAACAGACATGTTATAAAACTCCTGGTAACAGACATGTTATAAAACTCCTGGTAACAGACATGTTATAAAACTCCTGGTAACAGACATGTTATAAAACTCCTGGTAACAGACATGTTATAAAACTCCTGGTAACAGACATGTTATAAAACTCCTGGTAACAGACATGTTATAAAACTCCTGGTAACAGACATGTTATAAAACTCCCAAAAGTGGCACTAGACATGTTATAAAACTCCTGGTAACAGACATGTTATAAAACTCCTGGTAACAGACATGTTATAAAACTCCTGGTAACAGACATGTTATAAAACTCCTGGTAACAGACATGTTATAAAACTCATGCTGCTCAACCATTCGGGGGCGTTCACGTATTGTGCTCATCGTTCGTGTGACCTCATAGCTAAGCTATCCTGAAGAAATTTGAGAGGAATACGTCAATTTGTTAATTTAAGGAACTAGTTAAGGAACTAGAAATGTCAAATTCGGAAGGAAGAATTCTCGCTCCTCCAGAGCCAAGCATCCACGCTGCCTCTGGCTGATTCACCGCACCGAGTATTTATTTGGTACATCATTCATGAATATACGTCACGCCTCTCGAAACTCGTGATAATCCATATGACCAATCAAAGGCCACTATTTTACCACATGAACGCTACGATGCAATTATGGGATAACACGCAGGCGCACAAAGCGCTTGCGTGTTCGTGCCAAATAAATAATTTAAATTTTTCACGTGCCACAGTCACGTGCCACAGACAGCCTAACGGATAATGGTGATTGGCCACCGCGATATTTATGGGACCTAGATACACAAGCTTCATTATATGAAACGGCTAGAGCCGGAGAGAATAGCCAGGGAAAAGCCGTTGTGCTTGCGACGATGGATTGGAGCGATATGCAAGAGGTGGGAAAAACTGACGAGGTCTGGCGACTAAAAAGCAACCATATGACTGCACAGGAAAGCATCCCTCGGCACCTAACATTCAGACCCAAGAATACGGTGGATTCTCCGACGTAGCCTTAGTATCTCAGCCGCGCTTTCATTGCAGATGTTCATGTAGAGACTATGGAAGAAAAGGAAAATGTGCATTCAATAGGGCTTCACCAGCTCTAGCTGACGTAGCCTAAAATATGTTACCAGCGAGCATGACCACTCTCCTACTTGCTGTCTTTGGCCTTTGGACTAACACATTGGGTCGCGTGGATGTATATTTTACATGATTGGGTAGAGCAATCTTACAAACGTGCAAAAGTAGTGATAAGAAAATGCAGTTACGCACGACCTTAATGGTTAAGTTCCCATATCGGTAAGTCTAAATGTCTTCAATGCACTTGCAGAATTATGTTAACAAGCGAACGTTTCATAGTTTCCAAGGGACGTGCTTCACTGAACAGTTTACTGTGTGAACGATAGGGGCTGTTGACGGCAATAAATCGAAGACGGCGCAAATCTTCGAAAAGTGATTTCATGATAAACGTAAAAGTACAGTATAACAAGTAAATAATTGCCTTAGTCGTATTTCGTCGTACTATGCACATTTTCATACGAAAACCTTGCAAAATACCTTAAATACATAAGAGGTTACACCAGTACGGGTCGCAGTTCAGTCGAGACTATTTTTTTTTTTTACTTTATGATCCAAAGTTTTGGACTGGTCCATAATGTTACCCATTGCAAGGATCCAGTTTGAGGCGCCACGTAAACGCTATATTTTCTGTAAAATAATTTTCAATATATACACACACTCAAACCTTAAGGTGTAGTTTTACATCCCCGCCGAACATGTCTTGTGACGTTCGATTTCTTTGAATCTTCAGAGCGCCCATACCGGCCAAGAGGCGCAAATATGCCAGTCTGCATCAGCGGGGAACTGTCAAAGAGTGAGGGACATAAAACCTACACCGATTAAAGGAGCGCACCGTACCGGGGCCTTAATACTGAAACTTTTGTATTGTCCATGTTCCTTCATGTGTTGTTGGTGAATTGCATACAATATGGTTAATTCTGTATCTAAAATGAACCGGGGAGCTATGCACAATTTAACAGAAGGGACTCTCAGGCACTTAATGTACCGTACCTTCAAAATAGACGGATGGTAACGTACATGTATATAATATGACAGAGACCTTGTCAAATGAGTGTGGGACCCGAGCACCATTAAAAATTGCACCTTGAATGGGATCAGCGACACGGTATATTCCAGTGGTGCATGCATATTAGCAAACTGCGCCCAGTCATACTCTACTCGTATGAGAAAATTGATTTGGGGGTGTTTGAGTCGACGTGCAAGTATAGGTGACATAAGAAATCTATCAGACAAGAGGCTAAATAAATCTTCAGGTTGAAAACATCATTCCGATCCCGTTTTGAAAAACTTAATTGTATTGAAGAAAACAATATATATCTTACCAAGTGATACAGATGAAGCTCTGTGATTGACTGATCTTGTAGCAATCTCAACACCTGTAGACAATCTCAAAGAAAGGCATAGTATTCTTCCCCAAATAAAGGAGATTTGTAACTATAGGGTTGGTGAAGACACACCACTTTTTCTTGAACAAATGGTTTGCCAAAGCGCGACGATGTGTGAATCGACAAGAGATCTTCCGTACCATACCCTGTCCTCTATGACACAGAATATGTTTTTTATTCTATGTCATATAGAGGAGAGGGTATGGTATATAATTAAAACCTGTAGTAACTCGGCTTGACATGATAGGGAATGACTTTAATTAAGCCAAAGATGAAAGAGAAATACACTTAGACAAAAATATTTAAAAAATCGATTTAAAAGAAGACATATATTTATTAATTTTCATAATTTATTGAAAAAATTTAAACGTTGACATCGACATTCCAATACCCCACAGGCCAGGCAACTGTGACCGGTGTGAAGGTGAACGTTGTCTTGGTTAGTGGTGGTCCGTCGGACAGCCATTACTGGGACAGGTTGTCCATGGACAACATATACTGTTGTGAGTTGTCCAGGGACAACTGATACTATCATAGGTTGTCCATGGACAACTATATCCGGGGATACGTTGTCCGATGATAGAAGTGGTTGTCCAGGTTATATCGCGATTATAACTAAGTCGTATTAAAGGTTGTCCGTCACCTGGGAATAGTTGTCCAGTATCAGACCTCAGCATGTAAAGTAGCCCATGATAGTATACGTAGTCGATAAATGGATTGTTTTAACCCTACCAGGTTCTGGGTGATTTGGAGGTTGTCCCCGCCTGAGGATGAAGGGTGGGGGAATTTCAACGCTCCATCTATTTTCGTTATATCTTGGGTAGAGGGCTGAAACTTCCATACTATTTATTTGAGTCAGACTCTAGGATGAAATGCTAAACAATTCAAGATGTTCGCCATCATGACGTCACCATGACGTCATCTTTTCAGAAGCCATTTTTCGCTTCCTCTTTTTTGGGCTGATTTTCTAAATTTTTCGATATTTTATATTAAAAACTAATTCATATGATAGAGAATAATTAGTTTTGGCAAAATAAATTGCTTTATGCTCTTTTAGGCAAGAAAAATACGAAAAATGAACGGAAATGTCCGAAGTACAATTTGATCCTTTGCACATACTATCATGCAAATAGTCTCAAAATGACGGCAGTTAAGATTCGTGGGAAAGTCAGAAAGTATCAGCTCTCTTGTTCTCTTCATACTCACCGGTATAAATAGTTTTAATACCTCTTAGGCTTAGGAGCTGAAAGCGCGCACACTATATATGAAACGATATCTTTGATTACGTCACAATGACGAATCAAATTCACATTCAAATTCACAAATTCGCATCTGAATTTTTGGGTTCTTGCAATTTTCCCGCGAAAAGGCAAGAATTCATCAGAAATACGGCTAAAACGAAATGTCAAACCTTATATGATCGCCCATGATTGTCTCATATGAGTGTCAGTATGCCTCCCCTCCCCAGCGGGGCCCTAGTACCAAACTTTCTATCCTCTATCCGGAACGATAAATACTTGAGAGCTGACACTCCGTTACTTTGTAGCTTATCATATTGGGGTCTTTTTTGAGCCTTTGTGCAGAGAATAATGATTAAATTCAAAACTATTTGATTTACTAATTTATCATGCAGTGTTTGCGAAGAAATGAAACACAAAAATGCCTTTTATAATAATGACGTCACTGTGACGTCATCATACAGGTTTCAACCCCTAGCTCAAGGAGTACAAAAATATTTATAATGAAAATTGGCTAAAATAGATTTAAAACTTCTTTCAGGGAAGATGACTTCACTGTGACGCCATTAGAGTGACCATTGTTAATTGTATTACATCATCTTGTCAAGCTTCACCTCCTAACGCAAATGGTTAAACATATCGCTATTCAGGGTAATGGGGGGTAGCGGAGAGGGGAGGGAATGGGCGAGGGGGGGGGGGGTAGTATACTAAACAAGTCATCGTTAATGATTTCGTTCTTAAAAGCTAAATATTTCTTGCAGAAATTGTCGTTTCGCACAGGCTAGGAAGATATGATATAATGGGGGGAGGCGGTGGGGGGAAGACGGCCTTCCTACCCCGTCAGAGATTGACACCAAATGCTCAAGTGACTTGGTCACGATGGTTAATTAGCAGTTCTGATGTTTCAGTATGTAAAGTTAATCTGGGAATAAGCAGATTCGGATTCAACACCCTCGGATTAACCTGAAACAACCACCTTGCAATACAAAATACCGCAACTTCTGTACCTACAGTGTCTATTTCAAAATTAGAATTGTGTTAGTTTTCCTCCACCTTATTATGCAGGCCTACTTGGATTATTTTGAGAGCGGAATATGTTGTTGTATATAAAAAGGTACACCAGTTCAACAAAAACACTGTTGATTGTGATCGGAAGAAACTGACGAATAATATTTGGAAAATAAAACTAAGAAATAGGAACATTAAAATATATGTAACAAGAATATAGCATCAAATGTCCACCTGGCGTCATTAATCCACAAAGGACCGTAAAAAAGTTAGCATGAAAAATATGATAATGTAAGTAGTATATAAAAGCCATTTCAGGTTAATTTTCACCCGGATGTAGAGGTCATTTGTGGCGGTCACGTGGCGGTCGGGGAGGTCAAGTGCACTATAGTTCCGGCAGAATCACCAAAAGCTACCTCCAGCACAGGAGGGTTCCAATTGTTGGAGGGAATGTATTCAGAATGTATTCATCCGCGGTGATGCGGTCTGGCAGCGGTTTTGGCGGTGATTCGGTCTCGGGAAAAAGCTTCCGCGGAGAAAAAGTAGTCCCTAGATAAAATGGTCCGATGGGGTCGAGTGAGGTATCAAAGTGAAGCATTCGTGAAGGGGCATCTGATGGGCTGGGTGTGGGGTTGAACTATCGGCATTCTGAACTATCAGTCCTTTACTCTGATAGTAAGGCAGGCCCATCGACGGATTTAATGGGCGTACGTCCTTTACTCTGATAGTAAGGCAGGCCCATCGGCGGATTTAATGGGCGTACGTCCTTTACTCTGATAGTAAGGCAGGCCCATCGGCGGATTTAATGGGCGTACGTCCTTTACTCTGATAGTAAGGCAGGCCCATCGGCGGATTTAATGGGCGTACGTCCTTTACTCTGATAGTAAGGCAGGCCCATCGGCGGATTTAATGGACGTACGTCCTTTACTCTGATAGTAAGGCAGGCCCATCGGCGGATTTAATGGACATGCGTCCTTTGCTCTGATAGTAAGGCAGGCCATCGGCGGATTCCCCCAATGGACGTACGTCCTTTACACTGATAGTAAGGCAGGCCCATCGGATTTTTAATGGGCGTACGTCCTTTACTCTGATAGTAAAGGCAGGCCCATCCGGCGGATTTAATGGACGGCCGTCCTTTACTCTGAAATAGTAAGGCAGGCCCATCGGCGGATTTAATGGGCGTACGTCCTTTACTCTGATAGTAAGGCAGGCCCATCGGCGGATTTAATGGGCGTAGGAAAACGGTTGCAGTAGCTTGAATAAATAGGCATGGTATCAAAATTAGGCAAGTTTGGTGAGAGTCCCTAGATAAAATGGTCCGATGGGGTCGAGTGAGGTATCAAAGTGAAGCATTCGTGAAGGGGCATCTGATGGGCTGGGTGTGGGGTTGAACTATCGGCATTCTGAACTATCAGTCCTTTACTCTGATAGTAAGGCAGGCCCATCGACAGTTGTGGGCGTACGTCCTTTACTCTGATAGTAAGGCAGGCCCATCGGCGGATTTAATGGGCGTACGTCCTTTACTCTGATAGTAAGGCAGGCCCATCGGCGGATTTAATGGACGTACGTCCTTTACTCTGATAGTAAGGCAGGCCCATCGGCGGATTTAATGGGCGTACGTCCTTTACTCTGATAGTAAGGCAGGCCCATCGGCGGATTTAATGGGCGTACGTCCTTTACTCTGATAGTAAGGCAGGCCCATCGGCGGATTTAATGGGCGTACGTCCTTTACTCTGATAGTAAGGCAGGCCCATCGGCGGATTTAATGGGCGTACGTCCTTTACTCTGATAGTAAGGCAGGCCCATCGGCGGATTTAATGGACGTACGTCCTTTACTCTGATAGTAAGGCAGGCCCATCGGCGGATTTAATGGACGTACGTCCTTTACACTGATAGTAAGGCAGGCCCATCGGCGGATTTAATGGGCGTACGTCCTTTACTCTGATAGTAAGGCAGGCCCATCGGCGGATTTAATGGGCGTACGTCCTTTACTCTGATAGTAAGGCAGGCCCATCGGCGGATTTAATGGGCGTACGTCCTTTACTCTGATAGTAAGGCAGGCCCATCGGCGGATTTAATGGGCGTAGGAAAACGGTTGCAGTAGCTTGAATAAATAGGCATGGTATCAAAATTAGGCAAGTTTGGTGAGATTTTTTCACTTCTCTGACAACATTTCTTCATGCAGCAGATCATACCAGTTCAGTACACGAACATAAATTATACATCTGGAAGTATTCTTTGAAATTACATGTAGATCCACCGATCGTGAATGTTTTGTTTTTTAATACTGCAGGGAATTTTAGACATTTGAGTCGATGTTGGATGTTTCATTTGTTGCAATCAGAATGCGCAAAACATTTAAATTGTGGCTGGCAAATGACATATTTCAGTCAAGGTATCCATTAACAAGAGCCTAACTAGTACCATGGGCTATGTCATTTGGAAATGAATTGACAGGTCTGATGATTTTCATGTTTCAATGTGTTGTTGATTCTCAGTGGCCTTCATTATTGACAATTTGACCTAATTCTTCGTCACCGAACACATCGCCCTCCCATTCATTCAACCACTCTAAAAAAAACTTCAATGATATCCTGATTTTTTGTCCAGAATGATCTGCGACCTTTCGGCCTGAATGAATTTCTCGTTTGCCATAACCTTGAGGTAAGGTATTTCCGAAGTGTAATTTCACAGTCCACATCCATACAGACTATTGCATCTACTCTGATTTTCAACAATTCCCTGATTTTTGGGCCACAGGGGCAATATAACTTACTTACAATATGATTACCTGGATATATGCGACTATTCATGTACAGCATAATGTAGAGGAAATTAATCTTCCCCTAATGGCAACAGACTTGTTATAAAACTCCTGGTAACAGACATGTTATAAAACTCCTGGTAACAGACATGTTATAAAACTCCTGGTAACAGACATGTTATAAAACTCCTGGTAACAGACATGTTATAAAACTCCTGGTAACAGACATGTTATAAAACTCATGCTGCTCAACCATTCGGGGGCGTTCACGTATTGTGCTCATCGTTCGTGTGACCTCATAGCTAAGCTATCCTGAAGAAATTTGAGAGGAATACGTCAATTTGTTAATTTAAGGAACTAGTTAAGGAACTAGAAATGTCAAATTCGGAAGGAAGAATTCTCGCTCCTCCAGAGCCAAGCATCCACGCTGCCTCTGGCTGATTCACCGCACCGAGTATTTATTTGGTACATCATTCATGAATATACGTCACGCCTCTCGAAACTCGTGATAATCCATATGACCAATCAAAGGCCACTATTTTACCACATGAACGCTACGATGCAATTATGGGATAACACGCAGGCGCACAAAGCGCTTGCGTGTTCATGCCACAGACAGCCTAACGGATAATGGTGATTGGCCACCGCGATATTTATGGGACCTAGATACACAAGCCGGAGAGAATAGCCAGGGGAAAGCCGTTGTGCTTGCGACGATGGATTGGAGCGATATGCAAGAGGTGGGAAAAACTGACGAGGTCTGGCTACTAAAAAGCAACCATATGACTGCACAGGAAAGCATCCCTCGGCACCTAACATTCAGACCCAAGAATACGGTGGATTCTCCGACGTAGCCTTAGTATCTCATATATTTTTGTACTCCTTGAGCTAGGGGTGGAAACCTTTGCGCGCCGGGGGTCAGCTCTGAGCTCCACAGGCTTTGAGCTCCAAGAGCTCCGATCCAAGAAACACACTCGCAAGCACACACATACACACACACACACACACACACACACAGAGGCATACATACACACACACATACACACGCTGCGCATGCCTGCGATGACGTCATTTCCGAGCTCTGAGCTCCGGTATAACACAGCACAGATATGGTATAATAGAGGGCAAAAATTGTATAATACAGAACATATGTTGTATAATACAGGACATGTATGGTACAATACAGGACAGATATGGTATAATACTACACAGATTTTATATAATACAGGACATATACTGTATAATACAGCACAGAATTTGTATAATACAGAACATATTGTATAATAGAGGACAAACATGGTACCATACAGGATAGATTTGGTAAAATACAGAACAGATATGGTATAACAGAACAGATATGGTATAATACAGCACAGATATGGTATAATTCAAGACAGATATGGTATAATATAGCCCAGATTTGGCATAATGCAGGACAGATATTGTATAATACAGCACAGATATGTTATAATTCAGGACAGATATGGTATAGTACAGCACAGATTTGGTATAATGCAGGGCAGATATGGTATAATACGGCACATATATATGGTATAATGCATGACAGATATGATATAATAGAGGACAAACATTGTATAATACAAGACAGATATGGTATAATACAGGACATATATGGTACAATACAGGACAGATACTGTATAATACAGTACAGACACGGGATAATACAGCACATATATGGTATATTGAATGACAGATATGGTATAATACAGGACAGATACTGTATAATACAGCACAGATATGGTACAACACAGGACATATATGATACAATACAGCACAGATATGGCAAAATACATCACAGATATGGTATAATACAGCACAGATATGGTATAATCCCGCACATATTTGGTATAATGCAGGACAGATATGGTGTAATACAGCACAGCTATTAGGTATAATGCATCTCAGATATGGTATATTAGAGGACAAACATTGTATAACACAGGACAGATATGGTATAATACAGGTCATATATGGTACAATACAGGACAGATACTGTAAAATACAGCACAGATATGGTATAACACAGGACATATATGATACAATACAGCACAAATATGGTATAATACAGGACAGATATGGTATAATACACCACATATGGTATAATACACCACAGATATGGTATAATAGAGGGCAAATATTGTATAATACTGCACAGATTTTATATAATACAGGACATATACTGTATAATACTGCACAGATTTTGTATAATACAGAACTTATATTGTATAATAGAGGACAAACTTCGTACCATACAGGATAGATTTGGTAAAATACAGAACGGATATTGTATAACACAGAACAGATATGGTATAGTACAGCACAGATATGGTATAATTCAAGACAGATATGGTATAATACAGCACAGATTTGGTATAATGCAGGACAGATATTGTATAATAAAGCACATATATGTTATAATTCAGGATAGATATGGTACAGTACAGCACAGATTTGGTATAATGCAGGACAGATATGGTATAATACAGCACATATATATGGTATAATGCATGACAGATATGATACAATAGAGGACAAACATTGTATAATACAAGACAGATATGGTATAATACAGGACATATATGGTACAATACAGGACAGATACTGGATAATGCAAGACAGATATTGTATAATAAAGCACAGATATGTTATAATTCAGGATAGATATGGTATAGTACAGCACAGATTTGGTATAATGCAGGACAGATATGGTATAATACAGCACATATATATGGTATAATGCATGACAGATATGATACAATAGAGGACAACCATTGTATAATACAAGACAGATATGGTATAATACAGGACATATATGGTACAATACAGGACAGATACTGTATAATACAGTACAGACACGGGATAATACAACACAGATATGGTATAATACCGCACATATTTGGTATAATGCAGGAGAGATATGGTATAATACAGCACAGATATATGGTATAATGCATCTCAGATATGGTATATTAGAGGACAAACATTGTATAATACAGGACAGATATGGTATAATACATGACAGATATTGTATAATACATCACATATGGTATAATACAGCACAGATATGGTATAATAGAGGGCAAGTATTGTATAATACTGCACAGATTTTATATAATACAGCACATATACTGTATATTACAGCACAGATTTTGTATAATACAGAACTTATATTGTATAATAGAGGACAAACATGGTACCATACAGGATAGATTTGGTAAAATACAGAACGGATATTGTATAACACAGAACAGATATGGTATAATACAGCACAGATATGGTATAATTCAAGACAGATATGGTATAATACAGCACAGATTTGGTATAATGCAGGACGGATATTGTATCATAAAGCACAGATATGTTATAATTCAGGACAGATATGGTATAGTACAGCACAGATTTGGTATAATGCAGGACAGATATGGTATAATACAGCACATATATATGGTATAATGCATGACAGATATGATACAATAGAGGACAAACATTGTATAATACAAGACAGATATGGTATAATACAGGACATATATGGTACAATACAGGACAGATACTGTATAATACAGTACAGACACGGGATAATACAGCACAGATATGGTATAATACCGCACATATTTGGTATAATGCAGGATAGATATGGTATAATACAGCACAGATATATGGTATAATGCATCTCAGATATGGTATATTAGAGGACAAACATTGTATAATACAGGACAGATATGGTATAATACAGGTCATATATGGTACAATACAGGACATACTGTAAAATACAGCACAGATATGGTATAACACAGGACATATATGATACAATGCAGCACAGATATGGTATAATACAGGACAGATATGGTATAATCCATCACATATGGTATAATACAGCACAGATATGGTATAATAGAGGGCAAATATTGTATTATACTGCACAGATTTTATATAATACAGGACATATACTGTATAATACAGCACAGATTTTGTATAATACAGAACTTATATTGTATAATAGAGGACAAACTTCGTACCATACAGGATAGATTTGGTAAAATACAGAACGGATATTGTATAACACAGAACAGATATGGTATAGTACAGCACAGATATGGTATAATTCAAGACAGATATGGTATAATACAGCACAGATTTGGTATAATGCAGGACAGATATTGTATAATAAAGCACATATATGTTATAATTCAGGATAGATATGGTATAGTACAGCACAGATTTGGTATAATGCAGGACAGATATGGTATAATACAGCACATATATATGGTATAATGCATGACAGATATGATACAATAGAGGACAAACATTGTATAATACAAGACAGATATGGTATAATACAGGACATATATGGTACAATACAGGACAGATACTGGATAATGCAGGACAGATATTGTATAATAAAGCACAGATATGTTATAATTCAGGATAGATATGGTATAGTACAGCACAGATTTGGTATAATGCAGGACAGATATGATGCAATAGAGGGCAAACATTGTATAATACAAGACAGATATGGTATAATACAGGACATATATGGTACAATACGGGACAGATACTGTATAATACAGTACAGACACGGGATAATACAGCACAGATATGGTATAATACCGCACATATTTGGTATAATGCAGGACAGATATGGTATAATACAGCACAGATATATGGTATAATGCATCTCAGATATGGTATATTGAGGACAAACATTGTATAATACAGCACAGATTTGGTATAATACATGACAGATATTGTATAATACATCACATATGGTATAATACAGCACAGATATGGTATAATAGAGGGCAAATATTGTATAATACAGCACAGATTTTATATAATACAGGACATATACTGTATAATACAGCACAGATTTTGTATAATACAGAACTTATATTGTATAATAGAGGACAAACATGGTAACATACAGGATAGATTTGGTAAAATACAGAACGGATATGTATAACACAGAACAGATATGGTATAATACAGCACAGATATGGTATAATTCAAGACAGATATGGTATAATACAGCACAGATTTGGTATAATGCAGGACAGATATTGTATCATAAAGCACAGATATGTTATAATTCAGGACAGATATGGTATAGTACAGCACAGATTTGGTATAATGCAGGACAGATATGGTATAATACAGCACATATATATGGTATAATGCATGACAGATATGATACAATAGAGGACAAACATTGTATAATACAAGACAGATATGGTATAATACAGGACATATATTGGACAATACAGGACAGATACTGTATAATACAGTACAGACACGGGATAATACAGCACAGATATGGTATAATACCGCACATATTTGGTATAATGCAGGATAGATATGGTATAATACAGCACAGATATATGGTATAATGCATCTCAGATATGGTATATTAGAGGACAAACATTGTATAATACAGGACAGATATGGTATAATACAGGTCATATATGGTACAATACAGGACATACTGTAAAATACAGCACAGATATGGTATAACACAGGACATATATGATACAATGCAGCACAGATATGGTATAATACAGGACAGATATTGTATAATGCAACACATATGGTATAATACAGCACAGATATGGTATAATAGAGGGCAAATATTGTATAATACAGAACATATATTGTAAAATACAGGACATATGGTACAATACAGTATAGATATGCTATAATACAGCACAGATTTGTTATAATAAAGGACAGATACTGTATAATACAGGACAGATTTGGTATAATACAGGACATATATGGTATAGTAGAGGACAAATATTGTACAATACAGGACAGACTTGGTATAATACAGACAAATATTGTATAACACAGGACAGATATGGTATAATACAGCACAGATATGGTATAATTCAGGACAGATATGGTATAATACAGCACAGATTTGGTATAATGCGTGACAGATATGGATGGTCTATCTCTACACCAAATACCTTCCTGCACTGCCCCAAAATGCTAACTTTCGCTACTACTTGTACTGATTTCGTCACCAATGACGTCACAGATGACGCGAACATCCCTCAAATCGGGGTCTACACCCCAAGAGCTACAACATGACACCTCCCATGACACATTCGGACTGAGAATGGCCCTTCTCTACCCAAAATACCTTCCTGCACTGCCCCAAAATGCTCACTTTCGCTACTACTCGTACTGATGACGTCACCGATGGCGTCACAGATGAGGCGAGCATCCCTCAAATCAGAGTCTACACCCTGAGAGCTACAAAATGACACCGCCCACGACACAATCGGACCAGGGATTGTCCATCTCTACACCAAATACCTTCCTGTACTGCCCCAAAATGCACACTTTGGCTACTACTCCTACTGATGACGTCATCGATGACGTCACAGATGACGGGAACATCCCTCAAATCGGAATGTACACCCCGAGAACTACAAGATGACACCTCCCAGGACGCATTCGGACGAAGGATGGTCCATCTCGACCCCAAATACCTTCCTTCACTGCCCCAAAATGGTCACTTTACATACTACAACCAACTGCGCATGCGCAGATTGACGCGACTTGCACTTAAAAACACACCATTCTGACTCTACCCCGCACAAGCTTCACTTTGACACCTCCCACGACCCATTCGGACCCATAGCGGTGCATCTCTACCCCAAACACACACCCACATACCCCCAAAAATGGCTGCTTTCTCTACTACGGCCAGGCTGCGCATGCGCAGACTATTGAACACGGACGAACCATTAGTCCAGTGGGATGCTACTCCACGAGAGCTTCAAAATAAGACCTCAACCGACATCATCGGTTCACTAGGGGCTCACCTAGACCTGAAAATGTCCACCGAGTATGAACCTATGCACTGAACACTGGATGTATATACAGACCTACCCGGAACAAATTTCATAGCTTTTCCCCAGCGTATTCTACAACCTCACAGCCCATAGTAAAACCCACAAAAAATGACCACCCCTACTTCTAGCAAAATAGATGGAAATGTGCGAATAAGGACCTACGAGAGGCTTGGCCTAGTCCGAGTTGTCTCCCTTGCGTCATAATGTTCAGATGGCGCTATGGTTTGAAAGGTACGATTATCCGGGGGAATGGTGCCAATTGTCACCCTAGACGCCATTTTGTTACACAAAACTCTTAAATTCGTGCATCATATTATTCTAGAATGTATTGTGAACAGTTTGAGATAAATTGAGACGTACGGGTAAGAGAGATAGAGATGGTGTACGGATATTTCATGATGTAGCGGGAATGTGTAACGTAGAACAAATGTACGGTGTCCCATTCCGTGTTCCTTGTCAAGTTGCTGGGAAAATATCCCGGACTGACTGCATATGTGGAGAATTACTCGAGCTTTATATTTCATGAGCTGCTTGAGAAAATACGTGAAATTTGCATTTATAAATGGTCCAAAACCGGCAGTGGACGTCCATGCAATCGCGCGAATGAAACTAAAAATAGAGGTGTTTGTTGACATAAAAACAGCTGATCCATGTGGAGGATGTTTGAGTTACACGAGAAAATTCTGCCAATATATAAATGCCGACCTATAGATACTAAAATTGGCCGCTAAAAGTTTCCATAATATAGGGAAATAACTGTGATGTCTTTTTTCACTGTGACACGTTCTCCTAAAGACCTAAGCTGAAAGAAATGCCCCGTTAAGCCCGGCGACCTATATACCCCCCATACCCCATATAGGCATTTTCCCGGATTTTTCGATAAAGTCCGTGTTTTTTTTTCAGGAAAAATTGTACATGCACCCAGCCCATCTGATGCCCCTTCACGAATGCTTCACTTTGATACCTCACTCAACTCCATCGGACCATTACTGACTCCCCTAGCTCTCAAAACGTCTATTTTCATACCCTTGGGCCATCGCGCATGCGCAGAATGGCCCTATTTCAACCCCACACCCAGCCCATCAGATGCCCCTTCACGAATGCTTCACTTTGATACCTCACTCGACCCCATTGGACCATTAGGGGCTCCCCTACATCCCAAAACGGCTATTTTCATACCCTTGGGCCACCGCGCATGCGCAGAATGCCGATATTTCAACCCCACACCCAGCCCATTAGATGCCCCTTCACGAATGCTTCACTTTGATACCTCACTCGACCCCATCGGACCATTTTATCTAGGGACTACTTTTTCTCCGCGGAAGCTTTTTCGCGAGACCGAATCACCGCCAAAACCGCTGCCAGATCGCATCACCGCGGATGAATACATTCTGAATACATTCCCTCCAACAATTGGAACTCTCCTGTGCTGGAGGTAGCTTTTGGTGATTCTGGCGGAACTATAGTGCACTTGACCTCCCCGACCGCCACGTGACCGCCACAAATGACCTCTACATCCGGGTGAAAATTAACCTGAAATGGCTTTTATATACTACTAATGTACCTTAATAAAAAAATAATGTGACGCGGATGGGATTCGAACCCACAACTTACTGGAACCCCGCTCATCCATATTACCGCGCCTCTTTCCCCTGCACACTTGGGACAGCTGCCGAGCCACTGAAAATTTGTCACCTTTATACCGTGACCTAAATTGCCTGATAATAAGATGGACAGCACGTCATGGGGGACAACTAATATTGCCACTGTTGTAATAAGACAGGTTGTCCCCATGAATAGTTGTCCGGGTGCAAATATAATATATAATGCATTACAACATGTACAAGAGTAATATGTATCGAGTGGACAACAGTTTCAGTCAGGACAACCACTGCCAGGTAGAGGTTGTCCGAAGGACAACCAGTACTGCGGGACAACCATTATTGCTACACCGGGAGTCAGGCGTAAATGGACCCGTTGATGCGCCGGGACAAACATTTGGTCTTATAGAAGCGGGAAAGGTGGATTATGCCTCAGATGATTGGCGCGGTATAAAGCATCACTTGGGCCACTCTGGGAGTGTCATCCACTCTGGGAGTGTCATCCACTCGTGCGACGAGAGATGGCTGACTTTTACGAAACGAGCTGAGCATACCGAGGAATATTTCGAAAATACTTTCGGTATAACCAATAGGCCAGTCGTAATTTTCAGGAGTGCCCAATCAAGTCGTACTCTCATGGACTCACCGAATATATCCATGTTTAAGCAAATTAGAAGCCGGGCAATGTGTCCTATATTTCATCCCCTTTAAGCTCAGTTGCAAGTATCCGTGAGTGTTTTGCCCGGATAGACGCCTACGTGTTATTCCCTCAATGACACTAAAGAGATCGCCCTACACTTTATTCTCTTTATAAAATAGGATTGCCTCTGAACACGTCGAAGCACGCTGCAACTTCGTCTGTTCATTGACTGTTACCTTAAACAAACAGTGCATTCAAAAGTCGCACAGTGCGTGGTTGCACGCAGGGATGGCACAATAAAAAGGTCGGTAAAACACCTTTTCCTGCATATACGTAGTAAAAACGTTACAAAATGATCCGTTACGGAGACTAGAACTGATATGATGGAGTGGTCTATCACGGAGATTATAGAAATGACATTATGGAGGTATCCGTCACGGAGACTAGAACTGGTATGATGGAGTAATCCATCACAGAAGCTAGAATTGACATTATGGAGTGAAGTTTCACGGAGAATAGAATTGGCATTATGTAGTGACGCGTCACGAAGACTAGAGTTAACAGTATGGACTAGCAATGACATTATGGAGGGATACGTCACGGAAACTGGAAATGACATTATGGAGAGATCCGTCACGTAGACCAGAACTGACATTATGGAGTGACCCGTCAAGGAGACTAGAATTGGAATTATGGAGTGATCCTTCACGGAGACTCAGTCACATCATATAGAAATTGTTGAAAGGTGCGAACAACCGAATAAACCTAGAAATTTGCCTGCTACCAGATTGCATCACACGCACTCCGTGCGCTAGTTCTGCTCTTGGTCTCATCAATGTTCCCATCCTCGCTCCTACAGAGACACACACCTCCCAGGAATACGACTGGAATACGACTGCGAAAAGCTGTTGTGCTCTCGACGGCGCAATGTTCTCTGGGTGTGTTCTCGTTTGCAAGTCACGATCAAACATCTATTGAAACTATAACCAATCTTGGCTTTCGTCAAGTGGCAGTTATTATTAATTATATGTTTTCCTCTGATACTTTATTGTTTTGTTTCTGTTTTTATGGCAAGCCGATTTGGTATATATTCGTTTATTTTTGATCATATATTGGAATAGTAATAAAAATAATTTTGGTAACAAAAGTAGATTTTTAATAAATAACAAAACGGCTCACATTTATTTTAGATATTAAAAAAAGAATTTTTAATATCAAATTTAAAAGATAAATGCCAAAACGGCTTGCCATATATTTTGACAACTCGTGATGCGGACGACTCGTCCGAACGCATTCAGATATGTCTGTGGGTCGTAGCTCTTGTGCTCTTATTTGCTTAGAACGAAGTAACCTCGGTAAACAAACATGTATCTATACTGGGGATATTTTATCTATATATAGCATCCATTTTACCAGGAGCATTTAGGGATAGTGTAAACCAGCAATTTAGATATTCCCCCAGTTTTGATCTAACCCGTGGGCGTTGCTCTGCACGTAGTAGGCCTGAAAGGCGTAAAATGTCAGGTGGGCTATAGCTTGATCAAAAACTATTACTCGCATATCCACATATTTAATTGAGAGGTCATACAATCCAAATATACACATTTTTATATTGTTTCATGATTCACCTACCGGTAAACTATGAAATCTATTGAGATTCAGTTTCACCAAGCATTCAGGAAGCTGACTATCGGTTTTACAAGGTAATAAATATAGCTGTCCGGATGAGATTTGAATATGGCTCAGCGACTGTAATTTAGATAACATGTGACCAATATATTAACTAATTCATTTTTCACTGCACTAATAATTCAACTGAAAAATGTGTCTTGTAATATAAAACGACAAATAAAATAATACTTGAAGATTACAACCCGATTATAACATAGCTGCCATCGCCTTGGTTTGTCCTCTATATGAACTTTAAGGAGATAAATATCATTTAAATAATAATCGAGATTGAAAAAAGGGGAGTTTGCAGTGTTAAATTTTAGACTGGTGTGATATCTGGTGTCTGGCATCTAAAGTGTACGATTCGAGGATTCATTGCTCACTATGCACCTTATCCTATGGACTCGTACCTTTCTCTCAATCTGCACAGGTCGCGACATTTGCAACCCCTAATTCATCTATGCATAACGAAACTAGATTTGGACACCGACTGACACCCTTTTGCGGAATATTTAAGCCGTCGCCAGACCGGTCAGTTGGGGTTTAATGTTTTTAACGGCTGCTATGTACCACCCCAAAATGCTAAACCGCAAACGCTCGAATAAAAGTAATTCATCTAATCAGTGGAGACTTGTACAACATCATTCTCCCATAGTCACAGTTTGTAACCCCCCAAGCTGTCGGTGTAACACCCGCTGACTGCACTGTGCAGAAAAACGCGGCGCGCATGCGCATTTGGTCTGTATCGATTTTGATCGACACAGGGAGCACGTATCTGTATACGAGGGGCATGGGAAATGCGTGCAGTATATCTTTTAAATGAATGAACAAGTTTCATGTCGGTGTAACACCCTCTGACTGCACTGTGCAGGAAAACGTGGTGCGCATGCGCATTCGGTCTGTATCGATTTTGATCGACACAGGGAGCATGTATCTGATTGGCCGAGAGCCATGCGCCCAAAAGCTGCGCGCCGCGATTTCAACCCCAGTACAATCGGAGGGTATATTTGACAGTAGGAGGTAAACAATCTGATGACTGTAAGAATGGTACAACATAAGCACTGGATAAACCTGAAGTAGCTGAAACAGAAAGGTGTTATATGTGTAAACCGGAAGTGAAAATTAGGGCCGCTGATTGGCTACACTGAATCGCGCAACCAGCTTAGAGCAAATCTATCTCTCAAACTTGGCCATAAATGTTATTCGGTTTACATTCGAAAAAGAGCACAGTATTACTCTGCACAGCTGCATGTAACCCACGTGCCTTACAAAATGTTGGGTAGATTACTTGGGTGCTTCAAATCGCACAGCTCGTGCCCGTCAATGGCAAGGTACGAATCCAATAGTGTCCTCACTTCTGTGACCTCGTCGTCCCTGGATGACCTACTTGCGGTCGGCGCTACCAAACCACATCAAAGGCAGCCTTTGTCAGGTGTTAACGTATACTCCAATTGATATGGGCGGAGTACCGTTAGACCACAAAGCGGGCTAAACGATCGCGAATTGTAACATCTGTCCACATAAAACTATGATCCATAAGCCGACCTACATTTCCATAGCACACATTCCAGTGCATATCTCATAAACCGGTCTAAGAAATAAAATGTATTCTGTAATTTCATTTCATATGTTGCCCCAAGGCTAAGATTCTTAATGCTCTATTACGCACCGGACATACGAGGTTAACTCGACATATTTCCGCGCTACTTCGAGTTTGCTCTAGTAATTTCGTGGGTGGAAACATTTAAATCTATAAGGTGTGTAAGTATATTGCTGATATCGCTCAATTTTAACAGTGTATTCTTGGGAAAGAAAATTCGCAGGGAGATCAACAAAATTGTTGATTTGTTGAGTTCAACAGTTTAAATTTGCACAGTCTATACGATCTATATTATTAATCTTGTTGTTGACGGATAGATTTTGGGCGAAAAATACTTAGTAAACATGTAATGGGGGACTAGCAGTACTCTCTAAAAAAAGTTGAGTGAAATTTCACTCAAGTAAGAGTGGAAAGTGATCCCACTTAATACTTGAGTGAGATTTTCACTCAACTTGAGTTACTTTTCACTCAACTTGAGTAAAATGCACTTAACTTGAGTGACATTCACTCAGGCATAAGAGTGGAAATTGATCCCACTCAAGTTGAGTGAACTTGAGTGGTTTTCACTCAAGTTGAGTGGTTTTCACTCAAGTTGAGTGAAAAGTAACTCAAGTTTGAGTGAACAGGTACATTTCACTCAAACTTGAGTGGAACAGTTCACTCAAGTTTTTTTAGAGAGTATACAATGTAGCGTTATACACCGCTCTGACCCAGTGGGCCGACCAACATCCAGGAATTGAACTTCCGTTTTATTCACTGACTGTATCGGGCAAGTCTCCCACCACGGATCGTGAGTGGGGTTTTACGTGTGTTTTTTTCTAAATAATCTTTCAGTCATACCATGACGGCACCACGGATCGTGTGAAAGTTCATGACTGGTGTTCTTCATTTTATGCCTTCCTCTATCCTATTTCATTTTTCGGAATCAGCCTTGCAAAAAAAATGAAACTAACGCTCATTCTTCTGCTGTTTTCATTTATGTTCGTGGTAGCGGTCACAGGTATTCCTATCTACCGGATTTGCTGGCAGTCGACGGACCAGTACTCTAGAAATAGAAAGGCAAGCCAAGTTGCATCCACAAATTTCGACAAATACAACTGCCTCTCGACTCGTCATAAAACCAACATCTGTTCTACTTACTGTCTGTTTCGCTCTCAGGTATATTCCAAAATTTCCACGTGTGGCTATAAAGACACGTTTATCTCAATTTTTAGGATGAAAATCCATTTAAATTGTCTACTTTCAGCGGCCATGCAATCTCTTGTCACGAGAAATCATCTAAGCGAGCAAATATTTTAATACTCCGGAATTTGCGACAATTTCACTGGCTCAATTCTCGCATGTCTCGCACCTCCATTGGTCAAAAATATAAGACAGGAGAGCCGGGATGGTGAAAACGTTGAATCTCCCGCGTTATATTTTTGGCCAATGGCGGTGCGAGATGCACGAGAATTAGGTCAATGAAATTGCCGAAAATTCGTGAGCGCTGAAATATCCGCAGAGATGATTTCCGTTGACAGAGATTGCATGCTCGCTGAAAATTTAAATGGGTTTTTACCCTAAAAAGTGAGGTACACGTGTATGGTTGGCCGTGGTGGACAAAAATCGCTATTATGTATGCGTATATATTCGAATATATATGCATATTAAATCCAATATATGTCCATATATATTCACAGCCAATCACAGAGCAGTTTTATATATGCGTATTAAATGTTTTTGTATGCAGATCAAATCATGTTATATGCATATTAATTCAGATTTCATCTCTATATGTAAAGAAGTTTTCTACATACTAATTTCGATTTAATCTCCATACCAATTCACATTTATGTCGTACATAAATCAGCCAATACAATCACAGGAATTATGTGCGACATAAATAGCTTCTCTTCCCGCCATAACTTCACTTCCGTATCCAGAAAGACAAAGGGTACATCACTGAGTACTATTTTGTTGTGTATTCAGAGAAGTGAGTTTCATTTGTTGCGAGTTGTATAGGTCATGGGGCCTAACGATATTGTAATATATGCTTTATGTCAAGCATTCAGTGGGTTGATGAATATAAGCATCTAACGTTGGTATTATTGAGACTTCTAGATACAAGAATGCAACAAATAATGTGCGGTTCCAAAATGGTTCAGGTCCTAATGCCATATAGCCCGTGATGATGCGTGTGTAGGAAATTACATAAGCCCTCAACCTAGAACAAAAGTTGTGTGCCCTCAACCTGGAAAACTTAGATCCGGGAAGAGCTGTATCCGGGTTTGCTGACTAAGGTTGCCTGTGATGTAATAGATAACACTGGCCGAAAAAATGAACCTGATTGCAAGCATTACTCGGTAAAGCTATGCAGGTATCAGTTATATAGCGAAATCAAGAAATCTGTGTCAGTTCGCGTGGTTCACAAATGCAATTTATCTTACTACTATTATTCCAGCTGACATCGACATTTTTATCGCTGTTTTATCTTCGTGCCAAATGTGTCGGTAACAGTTAACAAAACTAGGCGGGAATGTAGTTTGATGTACCATCTGCAACTCGCTGCAATAGGTTTGTTTCAGTTTCATAATGGTGTGTTCGCCTACATATGTTCAATATACATGTATGTGTTGTGTGCATGCTCGGAATGTTAGATTACCATGATGCACTCATTAACACTGTATTACAAAGTAAGCTATATGTTTGTATCATTTTTTTATCGTCGTCACAGGCAAAGACGTAATTTCCTCTGTTACAATTCGTCGCATATTTTTAGGGTCAACTTAAAAAATACGGTGGCATCCAATCATATCTCTGCTTTGAACGTCACGCCGAAGCTGGTGTCTTTATCAGCGAAAGGTGTGAGTGCGTCTTACGCAGGATGAATGACTGCTCCGGGAAGAGATTTGATTCAAATTTTCTGTTGTTTTATTATGTGAACAAAACTCATTGCAGTGATGAAATATTTGGGTTTGTTTGAAGGGCGAATCTGGAGAAATGAATACAATTCTCTTATCGAAAGACTCCTCGAATATCCTTTGATCATTTCCTTGTCACTACACAAGTCACCCGTGGTGTATTTCAAATACCACATATTGTGTATTTGAAATACACCCCAACAGACCTCCTCTTCGCTTATACGGTCAAAAGAGGCGAAGCTTCACTCTCAGGCTCGGACGATCATGGATAAAACACATGATAGACACTCGACAATGTATGCCAAATATTGGCACGATATTGGACTCTCGGGGGCTTCGCCCCCTCAACCAAATTATGTTGCCAATATTTGGCATATACATTGTCTCGTATCATCATGTAACTATAACTAGAATTTAGTGTATGCAATTAAAACACTCTATTATTTGTTTTTAAAATTATTTAACTCTTAGAATCGAGCCAATTTCCCTATATTCCCTAATATTATCAGGGTAGATTTACTGCTCTGATAGTATTATCGTTGCAGTCTTCCCTTATAATATCTTTGACTGCACGGGTAATATTATCACTGCAGTCTACTCTGATAATATTATCACTGGAGTGAGTGAGTCGATGGTAAAGGCAAATTGGCTCGATTCTTAGAGTTTAATAATTCCAAAAACAATTAATGGAATATTTCAAGCGGGTTACACTGAAGCAAGAAATTTATCAGCGCTATGAGGCATCGTCAGACATTAACACACAACATATTACTCTGTCTTAGAAGCTCACCAATCTCCAGTGTACGAATTGTCACAGCGACACAGCTCACCAATTACCAATATACGAGTTGTCAGAGCACTTCCATCAAAGCTCTCTAGATTTGTATCTAATTACAAGCGTCTAGTCCGTCATTCATAATCCAGCCGTCGTCCATTAGAGAATATCCGCGTCCATAATCCAAAGACCTATTCCATATTCCATATAACAGTATTAGCACCAAATTCAAAAAGACAATCATAGTATACATAAACATAGGCTTGTTTCCTGCAAGAGAGAAGCGGCAACAGTTTTCAATGATGCCGGCAAGACATCATGATGTTCCAAAAATATCAAATCCGTATCGCTGATCAGTATTCTTAATCCATAATATTCGTTGTAAAGTCGTCATCTAAAGAATGATCTATCTCAGTCACGCTTTGATTGTGACTGTTCATATGAGTACCATGAGGATCTTGAAGTACATGGGTTCATACGGCCCTAGCCCCGGGTTAAGCGGAATTAGACACAAGTTACGAAACGTAGCGCCATAGATCTTGCACGCTACGTTCGTATTTTGCTATCAGCATGCGATATGTATCCCCAAATTTGAGAAACTTTGAGTGTAGGCGCTCGGTGGAATAGCCCTGTTTTTCAAGTTTCTGCACCAGTGTTTTGTGACGTTGATTAAAATCGTCACATTTAACACAGGATCTAGCAAATGCTACTAAGCGAGATATGTATACGCCATATGCAGGTCCCACTGGAATATTACTGTCCAGAAAGGGATAGTTTACGATGTCGAATTATGCCGGTGCTAGGGGCCGTGTGGTCATGTCATCCAAGTTGCCACAAGAACAGGTACACTAAAAGCGTAATGGAGGTACAAAACATATCACGAATCGTTAGATTCTTGGTATGTGCTTTAGAATAGGCTAACCAGAAGACTATACTGTGAAGTCATGTGGCTCTGTCAGTATGTCGGCACTTCTTCCCACTTCCCTTATATGCGTCGTAATTTAATTCTCCAGTATCTTATTGGAAGCACAATAGACACGTTTGCCCAGAATGGGTTTAATGACCAGAGTCTAACGGCGGTGCCGTAGCTGCAGACAAACATCTGCCAGGATAAACTCACCTTTTTGCAAAGTAAAGAAAACATTAGGACAATGATTCAGCGGTTCATCGTACCAAAGTGCGCTGTTTTATATTGTGCAGCTGTATCATTGATTCGGTCGATTGATGACGCCACTTTGAATCAACGGCGTTAACCCATTGACTCAATGTAAGGGACGAAGCGTTTTTTTTCTGAACAGCCATTATTGCGACATTTTGAGGAGCAAGTTATTTACTGCCGCATAGCGAGACTTAGACTTCGACATTGTTTTAAGTCTTTCAGAAGCGATGACAAAGTACTCTATGCCTCTCTCTGTAAAGAGTTCCGCTTGCGAACATTAGAAAGTCGGCAGAAATATTGCGACTTGGTCTTTTTGAATAAGATTGTTAACTCTGATTTTAACTGTTCTTATTTAACACAACAAATATTTTATCATGCCCCAATAAGACTGTCAAGACAAGTTAAATTAGTTTATCCGCCTATGAGCTGAATCAATATTCGCAGTAATAGTATATGCGTCCGGGTTCAGACCTGTTTTAACCATTTACAACAAAGATATGATCTTAATATTTTCACACCTTTATCGTCTTTTAAGAGGCAATGTAAAACTATCCTGTTTTCTTAAATCACGTTATTTATCATCTGCTGACGCTTTTCTTAAATAATCCAATCAGATGGTTTTCATTTACATTTTAGTTAACATTTATCATTTAATCATAGTTTGTCTACATCATGTATATAGTACAAATTTAGTTAGTCTTAAAGATGCCACCCACTGTTATTCATGTATATAGTAGTTGTTTTATATGCCTATTTTTATCGTCTCAGTTATTGGGTCCCCTGGACCTGTTGAGATTGATTTGAATAAATAAATAATAAATAGATAAATTGGTCGCCTCCACTTTACCGAGCGATAATCTTACTTTGTTATAAGCCCAAGTCTTCTGTTTCTGGAAAGCGGTTTTGATCAAATTCTCTGAGTTGACCCGAAGACGACCTGCAACTGGCAAGGCATTACCAATACAGGCCCATTTGTATGGTGTTCTATTTGGGCCAAGTTTGCGTCGCGTTGCGTCGCGTATCTCTTAACCTGCAAAAACTCGCCAGTCGCCACCCGCCGTAAAACACGGCGAGTTTCGCTCTATCTCTTAACCTGGAAAAACTCGCCGCGCGCCACTCGCCGGACAAACCACGGCGCGCGGCGACTGGCGACTTTTGACTTCTAGAATTCTCAGGACTTTTCTCAAGTGCGCATGCCCGAGGAGCATCAATTATGCAGTTCCAATATCATAAATCACAGTCGCGATCTCATAGAATTTGAGGAAGTAAAAGAGATATGGAAACTGTTGAAAGAAATACGTCTTTTCATCTTTAAAAATAGGGTCTTGATAGTTTGTAGGGTTTGTGATACAGGAAATATCAACCCAACAAAGAGCCGCTCTATGGATTAAAACAGCAATAACGGATCTCTTATACAAAGATATCGCCCGTTTTTCACATAAAACTTACGAAGAGAGAAATTCAATCATCCAGAGGAAATGTTAGCATTTTTTCTTACTTTTTTAATCAATATGACGATGACGCTCTAATCGCTTTCTTAATATTTCATACAGCATATTAGTTGACGTTGCTTTTATCTTGTAAAACAAAATTCCCGCGTCGAGTGCTTTATTGTATCTTAAATAAGGAACAATTTCAAAGCGATTCATTCTGAATTGAAAACGATATGCTGTTTTATAAATATATATAGGCACTTATATAAAAAAAGACTAAAAAAACGATTGAAAATGTTGTCTTGGTGTTAACTTTTTAAAATATACCAGCAGATAATAACGAGAGTATGCAAGTTCTGCACAGAAACGGATAACGAGTATTTTAATAAAACAATATCTGCACATTTGACAAAATTAGATTGCCCGATATGCGTATTGCATTAAAAAGAACTTGTTTCAAAAAACAACTATATTAATTATTACAGATAGCTTACATCTTCAAAATTAGTCACATAGCATCAGATGTAGCTGGAGAGTTCATTCATTAGAAATTATGGATTTTTATGCACGAGGAAGAGATTTAAAATTAAATTAAATGACAGCATGTTTCGAACAAAATATTCCGATAATTGATGCTCCTCGGGCATGCGCACTTGAGAAAAAGTCCTGAGAATTCCAGAAGTCAAAAGTCGCCAGTCGCCGCGCGCCGTGGTTCATCCGGCGAGTGGCGCGCGGCGAGTTTTTCCAGGTTAAAGGAGTACTTACCGTATTTTATATAGGTTCCTATTACAACGGTTAGACTCTTAAAGAAATATAACCAACTATTTTACTGTCGTTGAGGGCGATAACCTATTATTTTTATTACAATTTGTGAAACCATGTTTCCGCTTTGCGGTCGACGTGGGCGCTGCCATGTTGCCTGTAGGATGACGTGGCTGATGACGTCAGTATTCAGGACGACGTCACGGCTAACGCTTGATCCAGGGACTTTTCAACTACGGACATTTGAATTACTCTGGGTCCGAGTTTTAATGCTAGGAAAATACTGGCACGGCAAATCCTACGGGGGTAATTCCTAAAAGGAAATTGTTGGTCATCTCGGCCAACTGGAGAATTTTCTTCCCCAAGTTTTTCAACTAAGACTTGCTCGATTCAATTCGGACAAAATTTGAAGCTGAGCGATAAACTAAAAGAGCGTCTTCTGCAATTGTCCAGTGATTTGAGTTGAACGACGATGCTTCTAAGTTCGTAAACATTGTTATGATTACACTTGAACTACTGAAATGAACTAGAACATCCGTGAACTTACTGGGTTCCTTCTCGTGTGAATTATCGGCATGACCAACACGATCAACCTTAAATCTCCATGACGTTGTGACGTTTTTAGATGAGTATACATCCCCTTCCGCTCATCTAAAAACGTCACACAGTGGTGCAATGGCGGCGCCCAGTGCACGCCGTGGCGAACAACAAAATATTCAATAATTTTCTTTTATTTCGCATTCTATCAACATCAGTTTTATATAATAAGGTTTTGAATACGATTGTTGATAAATAGAATCACACTCAAAAATAAGGTAAGTACTCCTTTAAGAGATAGAGCGAAACTCGCCGTGTTTTACGGCGGGTGGCGACTGGCGAGTTTTTGCAGGTTAAGAGATAGCAGAAAGTCGCCAGTCGCGGCGCGCCGGAGAGGTCCACGGCGTGTGGCGAGTGGCGAGTTTCACTACAGTCAAAAGTCGCCAGTCGCCGTGCGCCGTGGTTCATCCGGCGAGTGGCGCGCGGCGAGTTTTTCCAGGTTAAAAGATAGAGCGAAACTCGCCGTGTTTTACGGCGGGTGGCGACTGGCGAGTTTTTGCAGGTTAAGAGATAGCAAAAAGTCGCCAGTCGCCGCGCGCCGGAGAGGTCCACGGCGCGTGGCGAGTGGCGAGTTTCTAAAAGTCGCCACGCGACGCAAACTTGGCCCAAATAGAACACCATACATTTGTACATAGGGGCCTACACACATGTAGGTCCCGATGGTCAATCAGCCGGAGGCAGCGGAGCGAGAATGGCTAGACCTGTTTAGCGTGATAATGCTGCAATAATATTAATTATCCGATTGAAGAGATACTACATAAGCACGACCCACTACGATACCTAAATGGAGGCGAACATTCTGTGGCAAAACTAGAGTCGAATCACTGGCGACCCGTAGTAGATTGAAGAGAGGTTGGAAATGTGCCAGGACGATGGGAATACGTGCTTAATTGAAATGAGCGGGTCAGATACTGTCTGTTGAAAAGAGGTGGTTGATTCGAGAGGGGGACGGGAGGGTACGTCGCACAATTATTTAAATCAGTAAACAGATAACGTCGTCCTGAATAAACTAGAAGTTGTTATCCATAAGCAATTTGTTTATTTATTTAACAGATAACACTTCGAACCTGATATTTGTACCTATTTTGATTTCTTAAAGGAGTACTTACCTTATATTTGAGTGTGACTATATTTATCAACAATCGTATTCAAAACCTTATTATATAAAACTTATGTTGATAGAATGCGAAATAAAGAAATATTGAATATTTTGTTGCTCGCCACGGCGTGCACTGGGCGCCGCCATTGCATCACTGTGTGACGTTTTTAGATGAGCGGAAGTGGATGTATACTCATCTAAAAACGTCACAACGTCATGGAGATTTAAGGTTGATCGTGTTGGTCATGCCGATAATTCACACGAGAAGGAACCCAGTAAGTTCACGGATGTTCTAGTTGATTTCAGTAGTTCAAGTGTAATCATGAAAATGTTTACAAACTTAGAAGCATCGTCGTTCAACTCAAATCAGTGGACAATTGCAGAGGACGACCTTTTAGTTTATCGTTCAGCATCAAATTTTGTCCAAATTGAATCGAGCAAGTCTCAGTTGAAAAACTTGGGGAAGAAAATTCTTCAGTTGGCGGAGATAACCAACAACTTCCTTTTAGGAATTACCCCCGTGGGATTTGCCGCGCCAGTTTTTTCCTAGAATTAAAGCTCGGATCCAGAGTAATTCAAATGTCCGTAGTTGAAAAGTCCCTGGATCAAGCGTTAGCCGTGACGTCGTCCTGAATAATGACGTCATCAACCACGTCATCCTACAGGCAACATGGCGGCGCCCACGTCGACTTCAAAGCGGAAACATAGCTTCACAAATTGTAATAAAAATAATAGATGATCGCCCTCAACGACAGTAAAATAGTTGGTTATATTTCTTTAAGAGTCTAACCGTTGTAATAGAAACCTATATAAAATACGGCAAGTACTCCTTTTTAATAAGGGTGTGACCTATCCTTCCCTATGTAATATTAATGAAAGCGAGAGCGGATCTCACACGTAGTTCAGCTTTACGAAACCATCACTTATCCGGCGTATTAGTGCTTTAAGACTGATTAATTGGACTTGAACCGATCATGCAAACGCCCATACTTACACAACATTCATTTAATATTTATTTTTTCTTCAAGTTTAGCGTAAATCTACACTCATCTGTAATCAAGTTTGCCTGAACAAAAAGCTGCGTAGAAGAGCCATATTTACTCCAACGCATGTGGGGAATTCGTGGGGAGGTAATAAGAACGCTACGGGGTGCAGTGCCCCAAAATATGCCCACATGTAGGGTGGTTATGGGGCAATACATGTCTGAGTGTGAAAGATTATCTTATAATATACGTACATCTGGGGAATTTGTGTGGCAGTAAAAAGGAAGGTGCTGGGTGGTGTGGCCCACAATATCTCCACATATGCGATGGTAATGGAGCGATACATTGCTGAGTGTGAAAGGGTATCCTACAATATCTCCATATGCGGAGAATTTGGGGGGCATTAATGAAGGAGGTGTTTGGTGGAGTGCCCCACAATATGCCCTTATGTGGAGTGGTATGGAGCAATACATTTCTGAATGTGAAAAGATAAGCTACAATATCCCTAAACTATGGGGGATTTGTGAGGCAGTAAAAAGGAAGGTGCGAGATGGTGTACCCCACAATATCTACACATGTGGAATTGCTATGCAGCAATACATTTCTGAGGACGAAAATGTGTCCTACAATATTCCTACATGTGGGTAATTTGTACAGTAATAAGGAAGGTGCGGGATAGAGTGCCCCACAATATCTCCATATGTGGAGTTGTTGTGAAGCAATACATTTCTGAGTGAGAAAGGACAACTTGCAATATCCCTAAATGTGGCGATATCTCTAAATGCGGAGAATTTTGGAGGTATTAATAATGAAGGTGCGGGGTGGAATGCCCCACAATGGGGTGGTTATGGAGCAATGAATTTCTGAATGCGAAAAGGTTTCCTACAATATCCCTAAATGTGGGGCATTTTTGAGCAGTAATAAGGAAGGTGTGTAGTGGGGTGCCCTACAATATCCCCGCATGTGGAGCGATTATGAGCGATACATTTCTGGGTTTGAAAGAGCAACCTACAATATCCTTATATGTGGGGAATTTGTGTGGCACTAAAAAGAAACGTGCTGGGTGGAGTGCCCCATAATATCTCCACATATGCGGTGGTTATGGAGCAATAGTGTGAAAGGGTATCCTGCAATATCTCTAAATGCGGATAATTTGGGGGGTATTAATAATGAAGGTGCGGGGTGGAGTGGCCCACACGTAGGGTCGGAAAGGGTTGCTTACTATATCCCTACATGTGGGAAAATTGATTTTATTGGGTCCTTAACCTGGTATGGGGATAGTGGGTACCGGTAATTGCTCTTTCAACGACTATGTGAAAGTTACTAAATGCATACATAATCTCCACATTAGATGTCCTATACATCTCTCACCTGATTCCAGATAGCCTGTCCCACACAATCTCCACATCTTAGCCAGTATGTGTGTGCTATTCTGTGTAAGAGTATTATCTCTGTTTCCACCACGATGCAAATATTTTCTCCGTGGTAGAAAGATTCTCACCGCGGTGCAAACTATTTCCACTTCGGTGTAAACATTTTTTCCTCAATTTTACCACGGTGTAGATATTAATATTTAGACTGCTTTGGAAATAGTTAACAACGCCGCGGTGTAAACTATTTCCTCCTCAGTGTAAATATTATTACGATGATTTAAGATATTTCACCATGGTGTAAATAGTATCACTGTGTTGTAATTATTCTCGCCGAAGTTTATTATAAAGTATTTTCCCAGCGATGTAAATGTTATTAACGCGATGTAAAATTCCCCACCACGATATCAACAGTGGGGTAAATGTTATCACTACGGTGTAATTTCCTCAACGTGGTGAAAATAATACTGCAGTGCAAAGATTCAGACCTAGGTGAAAACTATTCCACCGCGTTGTAAATGCAATCAATGCGATGTGGACATTCTCATCGTAGAGTAAACTATATCTTCAGTGTACATTTTCACCGTGGCGTACACATGTCCTGCGCGGTGGATACGTTCTCATTGCAATTTATACATTCTTACTGTGGTGTAATCTATTTTCTCCGTGGTGTAAATATTTTACCCACGGTGTAAATATTTTCACGGCAGTGTAAACATTCTCACCGTGATGCAAATTATATTCGCCGTGGTGAAAATATATTCTCTTCGGTATATACAACCTAACCATGGTGGGAACTATTTTCTCCGTGGTGTACATGTGTTCTTCGCAGTGTAAACATTCACCGCGATTTAAACTATTATCACTGTGGTGTCAGTGTCATATAACACTGTGGTGTAAATGTTATCACCGCGGTGTAAACATTACCAGTGAGGTGTAAATATTATCACTGAGGTATACAAACTTTTCCACCATGTTGTAAGTATTATCTACACGGTGGAAATATTCTCGTAAACATTCTCATCGTGGTGTAAAGTATTTCCTCGTGGTGTAAAGTATTTCTTCGTGGTGTAAAGTATTTCCTCGTGGTGTAAAGTATTTCCTCGTGGTGTAAAGTATTTCCTCGTGGTGTAAAGTATTTCCTCGTGGTGTAAAGTATTTCCTCGTGCGGTGGAAATATTCTCGTAAACATTCTCATCGTGGTGTAAAGTATTTCCTCGTGATGTAAAGTATTTCCTCGTGGTGTAAAGTATTTCCTCGTGGGTGTAAATATTAACAAGTCTCAAGGAAAAACTACAAAGTGATTCGAGGAATTGTACATAAAATGGAGGAAAATTAACTCCAAGTTGAGATAATTTCGTTGAAAATACGAAAATGAAGGAAAGTAATCATCAATGTTGCCTTGGCGATTTGCCGATGAGTCACCTTATATAACATTTACTAATGCATACAGAAGTTCCAATGACATTATATGTTGAGAAGAGAGAAAACTGTTTCCAACAATCTCCACCTCAATTTCACCCTTTAAGAACCTATCGCAAGTATACATGCACCGGTATCTAAGATAGACACATAGTCAGTATTAATCCAGCAGGTGTTACCAAGACGTGAAGAAGACGAATGAGTTTCGGTCCAACCCATCTAACTTGCTAAAAATAGAATTCTTTGAAGACTAATAAGATGCTTCTTTCTTAATATTCATATCAGCGACGACTTATTTTTTCCGGAAGATTGGTCAGGTATTAAAGCTAAGGACCCAAAGTGAACAGACCGTAGAATACACCGTCTAACAGTACGATGACACGCTTACACATGTGGTTTGGCTCAAGGTCGCACATGAATATTCATAAGCCGCCCTCGATGGAACCCCCGGTGAATACTCTGTGTTAGCTCATGTTCAAATTTAACGAAAATTAATCGAGCCACAAATGGACTGTTCACGAGTGAATCAACACCTAAATATACTTCCTTTGTCTGTCCTGAGTGTGACAATAGAACTGAATGATTCATGATAGACCGACAAACCAGATGGTATAAACTCCAGGACAGTACATGTGACTCTCGTTTACCGGTTTTCTTTAGACTTGTGTAAGTATGTCAAACTTTCTTTATAATCATTGTATTTATTCTGAAAGTTATTTATGGACGTCTATTTACATATTAATTATCTTATATATAAATGTATTACGTAGATTTGTCAAAACAATTAATTCATAGCTGGAGGAAATCCAAAATGTTAGAAAAATACCCCCTTGAGCTGTGGCTTATACAGTGACGTTCTGGTGTCAGAAAAATACTATACTGAAATCTTGATTTTCAACTATGCGACCAGAAATATTCTTCATTATGATTGGCATTATAGTAGTATATTTCAGACTTAAGTATTTGTCAAAGTTTTTCATTGTTTGCAACGAATATACATATACCAAAGAAACGAACTGCATGTGTTGAATTAATGTGTATTAATTGAATTTTATATCTCAATTTAATCCAAGCAAACAATGCGCGATTTATTTTATTTGATGGTTCATGTATTTTACTTCTGGTGTTTATAACTGAAGAGAGATATACTTGTATAACTAGAGCATTCTGAACTACATTATTCGCCTCCGTGGTTCCTTTGCAATGCGTATCGGTTGTTCCTGCTGTTTGTTAAGTGGTTCTACTCGAATTATTTCACTTGTACTTGTGAAAGGCGCTCTCGTCCGAGCTGTGCATGCTCGTTATTTGCCAACAAAAATCTTTAATTTCATATTTTATGTGAATTATTAATACTAAAATCGATGATATATTAGGGTTCATAAACTGTTCATGGTCAAATGATGACTAAGTATATAGATATTCGCTTGTCCTTGGCCCAGTATTGTAAAAATCTATAAATGACGGCTGAGTATTGCCATAAAGACTGTACTAAAATCTATACTAATGCGCTCTCGATATGGAGTACGATAACACTTATGTTCATTTATGACTAGAGATGGAAGAAAATCGATTAGGTCCGATATGTGAAATTGTACCTTCCTAACAATCCACACTAATCAATCATTTAGAATCTTGACATGCTATGGAATATTCCTCGACTATTAAGCATCAGTTCAAGGAGAGTCTCGCAATTTTTATTAATGGGTTTTCCTAAGCAAGTTAAAGGTAAAGTCCATCGTTTTTCACTGATTCGTTTTTTAACAGTAAAATAAATAATCCCCTGTGTCAAATACAAGCATATAGTCCGTCATTCAATATTCAGCCCTTGTCCATTAATGAATTTCCGCGTCCAAAATCCAAAGACCTAATTCAAATAACAGTATTAGCACCAAATTCAAAGAAAAGCAATCATCGTATACATAAATATGTGCTAGTTTCCAGCAAAAGAGAAGCGGTCAATCATTTTCACTATCGAAGACAACAGCGTCCTGCTAACGAGTTCTTTCAGTTTGAAGAGAGCATATTCCCCGTCAACGGGTTGTTGAATTAAACTGACCAAATTAGACATCTTAATGGTGATTTTCAGGATGGACAATTTGTGGATTCACGTGAGTGAGTCGGTTTTCCGTTATTCACCATCTGGTGATTAATAGTTTAAGCCAATGGAACAAAAGAGAGATCGAATTGTCGATCTTTCATGTTACACACTAAAAGAAGATTTCTTACATTTTCTTGAATAAGAAAAACACTGCATTGACTTTATAACAGGGTAATTCAGTATACATGTAGATGATAAAGCAATAATGAAAAGGATTGGTTCGAAGAACTCTTCTGTTGCTTTTTAATAATTAAGATTTGCTTATTTTCCCAAATTCAACAGAAAATTATTCTCTCATTATTTCTCTCATCCAAGAAAACTTTTCTTGGGAGCCACGCAAGATAAATTTTCTTGTAAGAGATTTTCAAAGAAAAATATTCTTATATTTTCTTAGTTTGTAACTCCTGCTCAAGAATCAATATCTTAGCTAAGCAATTACTTTTCTTATGGAGGAAATTATTTCTTTGACACGAGTTACGAACTAAGAAAATATAAGAATATTTTTCTTTGAAAATCTCTCAGTTTAAGAACATTTATCTTGCGTGGCTTCCAAGAAAAGTTTTCTTGGATTACAGAAATAAAAAAATTCTGTTTAATTTGGAAAAATAAGCAAACCTTTATTATTGAAAGGCAACTGAAGAGTTCTTTGAACCAATCCTTTCCATGCAAATATTCCTGCTTTATCGTCTATACTGATTTACCCTGTTATAAGGTCAATGCAGAGTTTTTCTTATTTAAGAAAATTTAAGAATTGTTTTTTTTCAACAGTGTAGGGACTATTGTTCGGGTCTTTATATTATTTGACCCCCCCCCCTCCTCTATCCCGTCTAGAATCTGTGTTATAGTCAGGCTATTGTTCTCCTCTACTTGGAAGATCTGTTTAAGTAGCGTACAATTTCAGAAGTTAAGCAGAAGTTTACCTAGTTTCCCATACTGAATCTTTAAAGAAAATTTTTGATTGGTTGGATTTTCTTCCAGTTATATTCCTTAGCCAATGAATGTGCCCGATTACCGTTTGAAAATTTGAACTGACCAATCCAATGTTTTTAAAACTGAAAGATATTCCGTGATGCCCTGTTGTCTCTTTAAAACTATATTGATATAGTTGCACCGACGTGACGATTCCCACACTACCTAGGTAAATACATATTGCCTTACGTCCTTGCCGAATCTGGAGTCATATTATCAACTGGTCCAAATAAAAAAACCTCGAAACAGTTAGTTCTGAATTTGTCCCTGTTCCTCTTATATCCGCTTTCATTTTCACATGAGCATCGTGGTATGAGAGCAAAATACTCATGAAAGCAGTACATTGTGAATTGTTATTTGATATTTTTTATCAATGGCGACACTTTTTCGTTTTATTGACTATAGTTTTATCAACAGCCATCTTATTTACCCTTTAGCTATTTTCACCTGAATTTTTCAATTACCAGGTGAAGTTAAGTTCGCAAATAACCTATTTCCCAGTATTGTGATTAATTATCAGATTCAAAGCTAACATAGCTCTTCTCCCGGAAATAGAAATTTCCCACACAGTTACTGTCTGATTTGTTTCATAGAAATTCTCTACTTTTAAATAGTAACAGTACTTACCTATATATCTTCTTGCCTCTTATTCTCTCTCCTGAATATATTTGTTGAAATTGTACGGATTTGGCGGTCCATCATCATAATGCTTTATTCATATTCTATAGTATTTTTTCTTAGTTCAGTTGATATCTTATCCAAACAGTATATTTTGAAACAAATAAGAGGAATTCGAAAAAAATATATAATAAACTTGAGTTGAGAATATTTATTTCTCCATATTTTGTAAATTATATTTTATAGTTCGTCTATCAGTCATTCAGTTTGTACCGGTAAATAATATGTTCAATTCGTTGAATAATGGTGGCGCGGTTGACTCCTTTGTCACTGGGATATTTGATTCAAGTTGTAGTTTTCCAGTCGCTGAATACTGATTTCGCCACTCATGAACACAATGCATTATTTATATTCCATTATTTATTGTTCAATCCCCTAATTGTACAAACTTCAAGTCAGTCCTTTGACAATGTAGCTGTGCCGATGTAGCACGGACAGATGCATTCATTGAGACAGTCGTTCACAGTGGTTCCTTCCTCCAGTCTCTTTCCTATCTCCTTAACGTAGAAGATATTTTAATCAATGATAAGTGGACTATTTTCGACCTGAAGTTGCCAGGATTATGATAAATTTAAGCATATTCCGGTATGTCCTTTCATTCGGTTTGGTTCGTTTCGTTCATTTAGTGCGTTGCATAATTCGTCACGTGGTTGATTTCTTTGTCTTTGCAACCATGTCGTACACGTATATAGCCGTCCAGATCGGATAGCGAAGAGACCTGCAGGTGGTTTGTAGGAATCTGTGCGTATAACCTTGCTCGGAATGTGCACCAGGGAACAGGATGACAGGTTTCATTCAATTTAACATAAACTCAAACGATTGTTTTCTGGTTTTCATAGTGAGTTATTCAGGACATGGAGGTAAAATCAGATCCGATTTTACCTCCATGTTCAGGACATCATTGGAGTAGCGTCTCAAAGGCGGTCTGTTTAGGGGGGTGTGGGTCTATATCTAGGGCGGAATTCCTTTGCGTCGTTCGGTTAGATTCGGCATTTTGTTTGATTGTATCTTGTACAGAACGCTAGAGTTACATTTTCCCGGAATAAATCGGAACATATATGTACTTAGTATGCAGACTCACTTAATGTTTTTCATGCTATCATCAAATAATAATATAAAAAAAATAGTCAAACATTCGACTTGGCAAATACGAACATCGATATTTAAAGGAAGTCACGTTACCTAGTATATTTTAACCTCTAGAATGATATAGTTTATGCCTGAACTGGGAACTGTAATAATATATATTGCTGAATGCTATACGTTAAATTTCTCTCTCTCTTTTTCTGGGTTAAAATCAATATAAAATGAATAATTCAAGTGTCACAGTCAGCGGCTTATACCGGTACGTGAACGCTCCCTTCCAAACCGTGCTAGGTCCTTTCCTCGCTGCCTTGATAATGATAGCTGATAACAAATGATATGAGATAAAATATAAGCGGTTTCTGCGAATGATAACTTTTTATAACTCTGCGTATATCGTACATGTATGGGTGACATATATATTATTCTTGGAAAACTTACAAGTATATATTCCTCTAAGTCCGTAATTCTACGAAAAACAGAAAGCAAACGAAACATGACAAGCTCATTTTATTTTGAAAATTACAATTCGTTAATCTGAAAATTCTTCCTTTTAAATCATATTTCTTATTTATAAAATGGTAACACCATTTCTTATTTTTACCGGCATTTGAAATTTCATTATTCTAAACAAAAGTCTTAGTTTGGTAATTCCGTGTTCAGTTCTTCAATCTCTTCATTTAGAAAATTCCTTTGTTGTCTTTTGAACATTATTAATTCTACATGGAGTTTTAAAAGCTGTAGGCTATATTAATAACAATAGCAAAATTATCCAGAAAATTGTTTTGCTTTTGTTTTTTTTCAGAAAATGTTAGTCTTTATATTGAAAATGCGCTTTATGAACCTTTTTTATTAAAAATGTCTCATTCTTACATGTAAATTCCACGAAAAGTTATGTTACAAACTGAAAATTCTCACTAATTTAATTTCGCTCATATTTTTGTCCATTCCACACACTGAAAACAATAAAAAGAAAATTCTATCATCTTTTTCGATATTTCTGTGCCTGATTCTTAAATTGCTATTCTTCCTTTTCAAAACGGTGTTTGTAATAGATTAACGATTCTATATCCTCCACCATTTTCATTCTTTTCTTTATCATGTTAAAAATAAATTAAATTTGAAATAAAATCTTCATTAAATGATAAATAGATTTTCTCTTCAACCTGTAAACGAGATTCTTTTACTGTACACAAAATGTATAGCATCATACGGCTTACGATATGCAAAATTACGACAAGATCTCTACACTGTAAAGTGAGGTGGTCAATTGCGGAACACTAATTGAACGCCTAAATTTTAACAGTTATTGAACGCGCAATTCACTGTGAGAATGATTGGGTCAAATTGACCCGGTATTTTTGGGTATAGACGTGACGGACCTAAAGAGTTTGGGTCAAATTCCATTTTGACTCAAACCTTTTGGGTCCTTTTAACCCAACTATTTTGGGTACGTCACGTCGGACCTAAAGAATTTGGGTCAAATTCCATTTTGACCCAAAACTTTAGGTCCCTTTGCCACAAATATTTTGGGTACGTCACGTCTATACCCCAAAATTCTGACAATTGTGTTCAAATTGTTAACTTCCATGTTTAAATTGTTAACTTCCATGTTCAATTTTGAACTCTACCTGACCTGGGGGGGGGGGGGACGAAATGACTTTATGTATATCACACTGGGGTCATTTTGATCCTATTTGCATGGCCCCCCAAGGAGAGGATCATGGGTAAATTCAAGATGGCGGCCATGTGGGGTCCCAGAAAAGTGATGTTTTTGTCATATTTCTTCAAAATTGCAACTTTTTGTCGATGAAAAGTGGGCAAAAACTATTTTATTTCACATCACATTAATATTTACAAATTTATCATGCTGTTTTTGCGGAGAAATTGCATAAAAAAAAAATGCCGTTTTTGAAAATGACGTCACTGTGCCGTCACCAAAGCGGCCATCTTGGGCCATTTTCTGGTGGAGCTTGACCCAAGGGTATAGTGTGGCAAGTTTCAGCTCCCTAGCTCAATGGGAAAACAAAATAATTAGGGGCGAGGGGCATCCCCCCCCCCAGGCCCCAAAAAGCCCAGGCCAGATAGGGTCGTTTTCAATCTTGAACACACTCAGGACACGTCAACGTCCGATTTATTTACAGTGTATATCCTGGATACGGCTAACAGACATATTCAATCAATTCATTTATTGATTTGGGCATTAGTGTTGATAACAATGCAATAAAGACGAATTCTATCAATTTGTAACTGTCGGCGGACACTATTTCAGATAACACAATAATCTGCTGCGGCTGAACTAATGAAGATATTCAAAAACATGTTCACATAATCTTCTCAAAACACCTTGCGAATTCGAAGATAACAGTTCAATAACCACTAATTATAAGCATAAGTAAAAAATGATACGCATTTTTCATAACATTATAATCGCAACACATATATCGATCTTCTTCATGGAGACTATTGCTTTCGTGTCGGCGTATTTCGATTATATGACGAGGGACAGTAACGCCCAAACCAACCAATAAATCAGGAATTGAATTGAAATCAATAAATGAATTTTTGATAGACATACCTATAGAGTTTGTACGATTTGCGTTAGCCATGTGAAATAAATGTGCGTCAGGCGATATCCATCATGTAATGAAGGGTGGTGGGGGAGTGGAGGTGATGTGTTCCATTATCACTTCGAATGACATTCAACTCTTCCAAGATCAAGGTTCGTCTGTCGCGTGATCGGGGCCGCACGCACATCGCCGGAAGTGACATAATATATAGTAAAATAGATGTTTGCCGAACATTTCGATTACCGGTACTTTTCAAATCTGCGTAATACCTCTGTTGACCTAGCGTCAAAAAGAATTAGCTGGAGATTATTTTCCCTTATTATCTGGACAAAGCATATGAAAAGTAGTTCGCTCTTGTGCAAAACTGAAGGAGTTGTTCGGCCGGATTCAAACTGAACAGTGCTTACGTGGAATTTCCCCTAACGTCATAGCAACGTAGTAAGGTCAGCTTCCGCTATTGAAGGCAGGGATGATAAATGAGCCTGTGAAATGGAGCATGCACTGTGGGGAGGATGGTCTGCCATAACGGGGACATACCGTATTATTATTATTAGGAGTTAGGTTGTTTTTAATTCAGATGCCAGTGTCCTTGTTTGTGTTGACTTATAAAGAGACGCTCCCTTTCACTTTGCTCCTGTCTTCCAACTTTTTCGGCGCATTATTGCGCGGCTTGTATACGGCGGATGGTTTTGCAGTGTAAAATGTCTTGCTTTGAGATAACAAGCAATTTCTCAAATAAAGAGAACCAATCTGTATTTTCGATGCATGTAGTCCTGGCCTATGGAATTGAAGAAACTACGAAATTTTAAATTATATCGTATTTAAGCACCCAGACTTGATTAGATACAGATTTGAATAACATTGCTCTATGTTACACAAACTACATCTTCAAAACTGCTATCATATTAAAACAAATTGTCAGAATTTATATCTTAATATATCTCCTTATATCTTAATCGTAGTTATTTATTAACAGATCTTATAACATTTTTATTTACTTGTATTTCTTGTGCAAATTACATGCTGTCATAATCATCATTGGCAAGGAGAGGGGCGACTTATGTTGTCAGCACTTTCACGTCGATCCCATTATTTAGTAAATATGCCCAAACAAAACATAAAATATTAATATAAATATCGATTAGATATGAAAATATCGATGTGCGTCAATCTATTGACAGCAATGCGCAATCTCATCTGACTTTAATGCAAATTTAAGCACGACCAGTATTTTTTAAACTTCGTTATTCTTAATCGTAATATTCCAATCACGCAATTGTACACGTATTAACATCATGTTTAACATCTCTGTCTTGTCTCTGATAGTTTTTAATCCATGACTCTCGATAATTAATATATTAATACCGCCTACGCGATCCAAGCATCCGCATAATTTACATGTCGGTTGTTTCTTTCCATATTATCAGTTTATTAATACTAAAATATGCAACAGAGATGTATAATTACAGAGATGTATAATTAATTGGAAAAAACCCAATAACCTCGAAAGTTATCGAAGGACATATATTAACCTATTTTCTGTTAATTATTCATTTAATCGGTTTAATTGCGAGCTGTACGCACACGCACGAAACTTGATCCGTTTTCTTTATTCCAATTGTTCTATTGTTTGAAAATCTAATTACTATTTTTTTTTTAATTGTTGAATAACGAAATTGATCTGAATATATCCGAAGCAACGTGATTATTAGTAACATTGATACAAACGGACGTGCACGAGTGATACAGGACGGCTTCCATGATATAATATTATAAAAAGAGTTGTCGCGGAATTTAAAATGAAAAGTTACCAAATATAAACGATGGTAAATATCGATAACGCTTTAGGTGAACTTCTCGGATATAGTTTGCAGGACAAAGTGTAATAAAACGTTACATTATGGAACGGCTATAGACTGCCTCACTTAACAGTCACACTCGGCAGCCGCTCAAAGATGTAAAGAATTAGCGAGCAATCCACACCTGTTTTTAGATATACAACTGGTGGAAAAAGATCTTTCCGTCCCACTCCATCACAGCGAATTTCCGAGGCGGGGCAATGGAACTGGCCCCGATTTTTGTCATATTACAATTTGAAAGGCTGTTTATTTTCATATTTTTGAGAGTTGAATATTACAGAAACATAATAAAAAAAAAAATAAACAAATAACAAAACCAAAAAAAACCCCAGTCAACTATTCTCGGAAAGTCAAGCCTGATTTACAGTAAAACAAATTAGATGTTTGTGCGCCTAGAGAAGGAACAAGCTTACTTTTACGCGGAAGAAATGCTGAAGTACTAGTTCTAATTAACAGACAGTTATTGCGCATCCTCGATAAAACCAGAAATATCTCTATCCGAGATACCTCTCCTTCAGATTGGGAATGAATCGTGTTCATGGATAATGCAATTGTAAATTTAACCAATCAGCAAAGCAACAGCCTGTGTATATTGACCAATCAGATGACTTATTATACGCGACTATGGCGTGTAATCAGGTGGCAACAGATTCGTTCTGCTAAGATGGTCAAGGTTCGCTATGGTTCAAAATGAAAGCGTTGTAAAGATGATAGTTACGTAGAGATTGACCTATTTTTCTGGTTCACCAGGTCGAAATATGTCACGCATTATTTATTATATCAAGAATGATAAGGCCTAGACCGATAAAACTTACTCAGCCACACATCTGACCATGGGCTACTAGTAAAATTGGTTTTGGAGTATTGTCATGTGTACGTCCGTCCGTCTGTTTTTTTCTCTATACCACCATACCTCAAGAATAACTATGACTTTAGGAATCCAATCTTGATCCATACGTTTATTGAAGAACAGAAGCCAATTGAAAATCAGTACTCGTTTCTTCACCAATACCGAAAGCCGAGGGGTTCTCAGAGCTTAACGCGGTTCATATCAAATCTGTAAATGATTGAGCTTAAAATGTGATATGGTATGAAATACAGATGACGGAAACTGGGCTCACTGTGCATGGCATTTATCTGCTCTGCCCAGTTTCTGACTCCAGTGCAAAGGTCATTTTCAAATATCAATTTGGGTCCGTCATGGACTACCATATCAATCTCCACTTTGCAACATTACGATTTTTTACCCCTCGACTTAATTTGGCATTGGAGTATTGTCGTCGTTATGTACGTCCGTACGTCTCTCCATCTCCGTTTTCTCGTTTTCACTGTATCTGCAGAATGAATATGCCCAGGAGCACGATACATACGGCACACATTCATCCGATCACAGAGCAGAAGCGTATTGAAACCAGCGAGATATATTTCCAGGTGTCAATTTTCACGAATTGCTTCTCATCCCCATAACTAAACAACGAATTGCTAAAATTTACGGCACAAATTCGTCTGGTCACAGAGCAGAACCGCATAATGACAATCAGCAAGATTGACCTAAATATTTCCAGGTGACCGGTCAAACTGTGTCAATTTTCTTAAATTGATTGTTTACCCTCATAACTAATCAAGGAATATATCTAGTAACACCAAACTCACTTCACAAATGTATAAGGTCTTACTGAGCAAAACCCTGTTGAAAATAAGTGAGATTGACCGATTTTTCCGGGTCACGGGGTCAGATTTGTCATTGGTTGCCTATTACATGTACCACCATAGTTCAAATATATAAAAGCCTAGGTTTACTGAACTAACATAAAACGCACATCTGGCCATGGGCTACATCCAAAATTTTCCTCGGGCATTGTCATGATGTACTATATCGTCCGTTCATTCGTCTCTGCTTCTGCATATCTCATCATATTTCAAGAATCCATTTGTCTAGATACACCAAACTTACATGTGTGTGTTCAAGAAACAATACCATATCGTAAAAGCAGTGAGACTGTGTTTTTTTCCTGGTCACCAGGTCGAATATTTTTCGCCATTTAATTATCTGAAGACTGACTTTGCCTTGGAGAACAAAACTTGTGTAACACATGGATGTTATCATGCTATTGCAGAGTGCGATTGAGCTATTTTTGGGGATTACGGGGTCAAAGTTGTTTCTTTATGTCATCAAATGTTTGCAAGGCCGCCATCAATACGTCCAAGGCCGAGGGGTTCTCAGTGTTTCACGCGGTTCTTCTTTGCGTTACTTACATCATTAAATAAGACCAACCAGTTTATTGAAAGATGAAAAGTGCTTACCGTGAATCGATGCAATCTTCTATCAATCTTAGTTCATAAAGGCAACGTACATATGGTGTTCTAGTTGCAGCTTGTTGGAAATTCTACCACGCGGTTATGTAATTGTACAGACCAACACTTGATGCGCTCCGAAGGTCGAAACGCTCTGCTAGATTTGAATGTTAAAACGTGGGAGTGGGCGAGGTGGGTTCGTGCATGCTTGGGATAAATTACTTGTATGTTTCTGTTTGCCATTCTGATTTCTACGGAACCGTGGGGGGATCATAGTTAATATATTTTTTTTAATTTTCCACGAGATAATTGACCAATTTCTCCCTGTATAATTATGTCGGCGTAAATTATTTTGCTACTCCAGTTTCAGGTCACACCTTGACGAGACGTTTGTACTGGAGCTTATTTATAACGTGAAGAGTACACGCTCTTGACTCCCATCAAGCTTCCGGTTAGGGCGTGAATCACTGTCAATCAAAATATCTTCCTCCGGAAGTTCGTAGATTGTTAGGAGCTTGTTCTTTCCATCTCGTGAATAACGACTGTCGTCGGGCATGATGCTTATCATCTGGGATAGCGTATTCACGTCATGCGAACGTAATACAAATGGCTGCACGAAACGTTAGTTGGGCATACTCAGTCGCCATTGGAGACGTTCTCAATTTTCATTGGTCGGCCTGACAGGCCGACAGCGAAGGAAACTGCGATAGCTAGGATTGAAGGCCCTGCAGCAGTGGACAAACATAACGAATTCAAGGACCTTAACTCATGTATGTTAGCTTATTTATGTTTTTTTCATTGAATCATAATGATGCGATATCTCTGCCAAATCAGTGATTGAGTAGGATTTAACGTCTTTTTCAACATTTTTCAGTCATATCATGACGGTGCCTACATGCGCCAGAACACGAGAGTGCTCACAGTTCCTATTATCCTGGACACTCATCAGCTCAACCAGTACAGCATCTGGTCACCCATTCAAGTATTGAGTGAGCTTAACGTTGCTTAACTTCGGTGATCTGACGAGAATCGGTGTGTCCAGCGTGATACGCCGTACTAGGACGTTCATAAAGTTAGACCACGGTTCGCAGTTCGTTATTAGAGGGGACCAGCAATTATTTCTTCCGATATGAAAATCTGTAATTGTTTTATTTTGAGTACTTTGAACTCCAAACCCTGCATGGCAAGAGAGAATGTCATGCTCTACATCTTTTGCATATTCATATGCCAAATTTGACGCCGGGGGGCGCTGCTAGGGCCGCTGTTATGAGTCGCTGAATGACTGGTCCACGCGAATAACGAACTGCGAACTGCCAACCGCGGTCTAACTTTATGAACGTCGTACTAGGACAGTCTCTGCGTTTGCGCCTAATATGTGCTGCTGCACTTGACAGTATTGGAATTTATTGAAGCCTAAACTAATCTTTAGGTAGATACTTCATGTAGGAAGCTATTGTCCGGATCTTTGGGCAGCTGAAAAAGGCTCAAGTCTAGACACATTGTTGTTTGATTCTTTATCAAGGTACAAGGTTACATCTCTACTTCCAATTCCAAAATATTTTACTGGCATGGGCAAAGCCATTATTGAGTCAAATTTGCAATCTCCAGCATGATTAATGCTTTGTGGATTATCTCTGCTGATTATTTAGTCAAATATTCATGACATTTCCTTGATCACGTGGTATCATATCACAAAATGTACATGTCACAAGGATATTAGATTTCACACTGCTACAGATGCGTGTGACCTTTTGATTTCAATTTCAATGTAAAAAGACTTTCAGTGTTTTGGGATTTTTTTACAAAACACTTACCATTGGTTCTTCTTGTGCTGGCGAGTTGAACACTCTCTAAAAAATGTTGCGTGAAATTTCACTCAAGTAAGAGTGGAAATTGATCCCACTCAATACTTGAGCGAGATTTTCACTCAACTTAAGTTAAATGCACTCAACTTGAGTGACATTCACTCAAGTATAAGACTGGAAATTGATCCCACTCAAGTTGAGTGAACTTGGGTGGTTTTAACTCAAGCTGAGTGAAAAGTAACTTAAGTTTGAGTGAACAGGTACATTTCACTCAAACTTGTTCTCCGCAACATGCTTAGACTATTTTGTGGTGACATCAAGTCCAATAATTTAGTGCTTCCTCACTCAGCTATAATCCGCGGAACACTTCTGGTTATCGCGTCAGTGTTAGGGCGATCTCCTCGCAGTCATTTTTCAGAATACATGTAGCTCTGCACGGAAAACAGTAAAAGATGTTTTTGCGGCCATGATGACTGACATATGGCAAAGTTACACCGTATGAACGGAGCTTTGCATGGAAATTGCCAAGTTTGACCATTTGGATTGCTATCGCCCTTTGAGGTAATCGTCAAATTGTGTTATGGACCATAAACTCGGATTCTTCTGATATTGAGTTAAATTTTGTTACAAATAAACAATTTTGATCATATTTTGCAGTAGTACACGCGAAACAAATGTGTCCCACTTTAGAGCACCAAACGGTGTTCTAATGTAGCAGTTTTTGAAGACGCTTTTGTTTGGTATTCTCGATTAAATAAGAGCAGAAGTGGGCAAACTCAGAACAGCTGTTTTCATTTAGTCCCATTTTAGATGTTCATTATGGTTTTCAAACTGTACAGCAGAAAACCTGTGTTGAATACCTGAATTCAAGGACACATTCGTATAAACCTGTGTTGAATACCTGAATTCAAGGACACATTTATATAAACCTGTGTTGAATACCTGAATTCAAGGACACATTCGTATAAACCTGTGTTGAATACCTGAATTCAAGGACACATTCGTATAAACCTGTGTTGAATACCTGAATCCAAGGACACATTCGTATAAACCTGTGTTGAATACCTGAATCCAAGGACACATTCGTATATGAAGAGAACATAGTGTTAAACTTTGGAACTTCAATGCTCAAGTTAAGAACATCAAAAGAGCACTTCAAGCGTTCAAAATTTTAAGAGTGTATTGAATTGATGACAATGCCTCGACAATACATACCTGTAATTAGTATGCGATCTCAGCAATGATTGTAATACTCCCTAAATGACGACAAAGAAATGTGAAGTATATCGTACAAAGAATATTCTCAGATCGCTTATATTTAGTTAGATCACTTATTATTTATCTTCCCCGTTCTTCGGACCGTATATCAACCGAGATCAGCTCAGCCACAGATGACATCAAAAGCTTCCGTTGTCTCAAAGTGAATCGATCAATCATTTATATGCGTTTTATATCGGGTGCTTTACACGACTTCCATAATCTCTGCTGTTTTGCGCGGAAACTGGCTATTGACTTCAAATGGGGTCTGCTGCAGCCACTGACACAAGTTGGGGGGGGCTATATATTGTCGCCATCGCAATGGCTATAGAAGGCTGAAACTTACCACACTATATCTTTGGGTCAAGTTCTACAGGAATATGTATAAAAAAGGATGGCCGCCATGATGACGTCATTTTTGGACGATTTTTCGGTCCAAATTTTCGATTTTTTTATTTTTCCTCTAAAAACTGCATGATAAATTAGTAAATAATAATCTGATATGGAATAAATATGTTTTACCTACTTTTCCATGCAGACAAGCAAAAAAAAAATGAAGAAATCTGACGAAAACATCACTTTTCTGGTACCCCACATGGCCGCCATTTTGAATTTACCCATGATCCTCTGCTCCTGGGGTCATGCAAATAGGCTCAAGACTGAAGATACAGAAATGAGATTTATATTTTCATAATCCTATAATATTCTAGATGAGAAGTATATACATGGACATTTATTTTATTGAGATGCTTCTAAAAAAAAAAAAAAAACAAGAGTGGGTAACTCGCAAAAATTGACACCATCTTTTTAGGTAATATTACTCTCTCCATGATTAAGTTAAGAGGACATATTTTTCAATTCATACAATTCTGAAACGGGCAACTCTTCAGGTTTAATAATAAACAGAATGAAAATCGGATAGATATTGGCAGAGTTTTGCTCGATTAAATTGAGATATGTGTGCAGTTTGCATTGAGTTAACATGTGTCAGTAGCTGGAGCCGACCCCACTTGACGTCAATAGCCAGTTCCCGCGCAAAACCGCAAGGATTTATGAAACAGACCTTCTTGTTGTAATATGCTCTAATCTTATAGGACGAAAATTACATTCATATCTCCGAAAAGGCAAAAAAGAGATATAATCTTGCATTATAGCTTCAAACTTCCGATGAGACTAAATCCTATGGACAGAGATACATGTGTATAAAATTCAAGATGGCGGACGTGATAGCAAATGTGATGCATTCATTAATAGTTGCGTTTTCCAGTCCAATTGGTTGCACTTTTTTCGGCTAAGAAAGCTTGGGTCATTGTTCTTGCCTAAAATGGTGTGGGGTGTTATGCCCCCTCATCAATGCCGGTTTAACTTCGCATGGGGTACTCACATAACATAATGAAGCATATTCATCTATATATATTCTTTCTGTCAGTTTCCCCTGTTCAAAACGTTCTCTTCCATTCTCAAGTATAGGGGTTCACAGCATAGAATTTAGTCTCATTATTACACAATAAATTAAAGCTAAGAGAGCTCAAATATCCGAGTCATTATATGTACAGTGATTATGGCGAAACTGTCAGGAAGTGGACGGTAGGTACATGTGTTCAAAAATGAACACCATGCGTTCAAATTTTGAACACCGGCTGTTCAAAGGCTAAAAAAGCATGGTGTTAATATTCGAGCATTTCTTTGCTACACTTATTGAACGCGTGACGCGTACACCGTGTACTATTGTGCGTGAAAGTGTTCAAATATGCACCAGTCTGTCCGAATTCCAGTTCACTGAAACGGATAAATGTATAATACTATGCGGTTGGACTGTCGATGTCAAGAAACGTTCCGAATGACAGAATCCGATAGATGCATGGGAACCTCTCAAGGAACTGTTTCCCCTGATATCACTGCCCCATAATTAACTTATATTTTGTGAAAGTAAACCACATTATGATGTTTCAGTTTACCCATACCCTCTGATTACTGTAAATGCAGAACTCTGTTAAAAATAGCCACCCGCTTTCAATATTCTTTTCAGGTTAGCCCTTGTCTAGACACTGTAGCATTGTATATAACGTATGGGCCTACTAGTATTTCATCTGTTAGTCTTTCAGAAGGCCTCGGTTGTTAATTTCAAGGTCACCTGTCTATATTTCTCTGTAGAACACCTGTCAATAATTTCGTGAATATTTCAAATTCTTCAAAACTCCTACGCTTCGTATCAGTTACCTTACAGCGTCGTTCCGTGTTTTTGACCCGTGGCCTCTGACGTCAATGGCATATGGTGAAACTGAAGAATTCAAACACTTTGAGAGTGTTTGTATCACTATATTGAGTGTATACATATCGACGCTATTAATGTGTAGGTGTTTCATCCATAACTATCAATTGTATCTATTCATCATATATTTTTTTGCCTCTAATTACATCTTTTATCACAGGGTTGCTTTGCTGCAGAAAAATATTGAAGAATATTATCTGATGATCTGGGATACAGTGAGGTGAAGCAGAATTCATGCGACCAGACTTGGATATCGACCGTACTTTCGGCAATTACAATATACGTAACAGTATAGTGTATTCGAAATATTTTGAAAATTTGATTTGCCAAAATGATTTTATTGTAAGCATATTAACCCTGTCTGGCCTGGGCCATTAGGGAGCTGTCCAGTGGACGGGGCCTGGGCCATTAGGGAGCTGTCCAGTGGACGGGGCCTGGGCCATTAGGGAGCTGTCCAGTGGGCGGGGCCTGGGCCATTAGGGAGCTGTTCAGTGGGCGGGGCCTGGGCCATTAGGGAGCTGTCCAGTGGGCGGGGCCTGGGCCATTAGGGAGCTGTCCAGTGGGCGGGGCCTGGGCCATTAGGGAGCTGTCCAGTGGGCGGGGCCTGGGCCATTAGGGAGCTGTCCAGTGGGCGGGGCCTGGGCCATTAGGGAGCTGTCCAGTGGGCGGGGCCTGGGCCATTAGGGAGCTGTCCAGTGGGCGGGGACTGGGCCATTAGGGAGCTGTCCAGTGGGCGGGGGACGGGATTTTCCGGTTAGATTTTTCGAATTTTTATTTGTATGTGTTTTCGTCGCAATACTGCCTGATAAAGTAGTAAATAATAATCTGATGTGAAATAGAATAGGTTCTGTCCAATTTGTCCAAATGCAGACATTTTGAAGAAAAATGACGAAAACATCACTTTTCTGGTATCTCACATGACCGCTATTTTGAATTTGCCCATGATGCTCTGTTCGAGGGGTTATGCAAGTAATCTCAAAATGACCCCAATATGATAAACTACAAAGTCACGGAGTATCAGATCTCAAATGTTTGTCGTTCCGAAGATAGAAAGTTTGGTAGGGTGGGCGGATGGTGTGGGGTGTTATGCCCCCTCATCAATGCCGGTTTAACTTTGCATGGGGTACTCACATAACATAATGAAGCATATTCACCTATATATATCCTTTCTGTCAGTTTCCCCTTTTTTCTTCCATTCTCAAGTATAGGGGTTCACAGCATAGAATTTAGTCTCATTATTACACAATAAATTAAAGCTAAGTGAGCTCAAATATCCGAGTCATTATATGTACAGTGATTATGGCGAAACTGTCAGGAAGTGGACGGTAGGTACATGTGTTCAAAAATGAACACCATGCGTTCAAATTTTGAACACCGGCTGTTCAAAGGCTAAAAAAGCATGGTGTTAATATTCGAGCATTTCTTTGCTACACTTATTGAACGCGTGACGCGTACACCGTGTACTATTGTGCGTGAAAGTGTTCAAATATGCACGCACCACAGCGAACAAATATTTCATAGATTTCCTAGGGAAATATTCAATAATTGATGTTTTATCCCATCGGCATATATGCCGGATGGGATCATGTCGTCACACTGTCCGGCTGGCTGGCTGGCTGGATGGCTGCCTGGCTGGCTGGCTGAACGATGTGACCGCTCTAAAAGGTGAACCGTTCCAGCTAGAGTCTTCAAATTTGGTATACTGCATTGTTGGGTGGCAAAGCACAAGCCTGTCGAAATTGGGCACATTTAGTTGATTTTTGTGGTTTCCATGGCAACATAACGAAAAATATCCATATAATGACGTGACCGCTCTAAAAGGTGAACCGTTGCAGCTGGAGACTTCAAATTTGGTATGCTGCATTGTTGGGTGGTAAAGCACAAGCCTATTGAAATTGGGCGCATTTAGTTGATTTTTGTGATTTCCATGGCAACATAACGAAAAATATCCACATGGTGACGTGACCGCTCTCAAAGGTGAACCGTTGCAGCTAGAGACTTCAAATTTGGTATGCAGCATTGTTGGGTGGTAAAGCACAAGCCTATTGAAATTGGGGACATTTTGGTGGTTTTTGTGGTTTCCATGGCAACATAACGAAAAATATCCACATTACGACGTGAATGCTCTAAAAGCCGAACCGTTGCAGCTGGAGACTTCAAATTTGGTATACAGCATTGTTGCATGGTAAAGCACAAGCCTATTGAAATTGGGGACATTTTGGTGGTTTTTGTGGTTTCCATGGCAACATAACGAAAAATATCCACATTACGACGTGAATGCTCTAAAAGCCGAATCGTTGCAGCTGGAGACTTCAAATTTGGTATACAGCATTGTTGCATGGTAAAGCACAAGCCTATTGAAATTGGGGACATTTTGGTGGTCTTTGTGGTTTCCATGGCAACATAACGAACAATATCCACATTACGACGTGAACGTTTTAAAAGCCGAACCGTTGCAGCTAGAGACTTCAAATTTGGTATACAGCAATGTTGGGTGGTAAAGCACAAGGCTATTGAAATTGGGTAAATTTGGGTGTTTTAGAAACCAAACCATTGCAGCTTCACACTTCAAATTTGGTAGCGTATTGTGTGGTAAATCACAAGCCTCCAACAATCCGGAGTTCCTCTCTACCTCAGTATCACATCCATGCATCCAATACCAAGGTTTGCAACAAGTCCATCATCTGTATAATACACATGGGCCTATTGTACTATCGTACTATGCCTTTAACATTTTACATTAACCAATAATACATGTGAATTCAACATTTCCTTACACATAATTGAGAGCCACTTTAATGCTCCTCTTATCAGAGTGGGTGGTTGGTGGGTGCCCACCCCTTTTATATCTAGTTGTCTCTAGCCAACTTTCCATACAAATAAACATGACTGTTTTTCTCACGGAGTACAGTCAATTGCCCTTCTGGACATTTGCCCTTCTGACCATTTGCCCTTCATGTCCATTCGCCCTTCCACCCATTTGCCCACACTACACATGGTATATGGGAAACTGATTTAGTAAACTTCTGACGAGTATGTTCAAGTTCTTAATGTTTATTTCACAAAGAAAAGATATCAAACTTTAAAAGAAAAAAAGAAATTAAAGCACTAAAAACATACATCTGGTAGCATCTGACGATTATATTCAAGTTCGGTCTCAATGTTTATTTTATGTATGTAGTGATTTAACAAAAGTTCACAAAGAAAAGACATCAAACTTCAAAAACAAAAGATATTTTTAAATTAAAGCACTAAAAAACATAGATCTGGTAGCTGTTAAATTAAAGCACTAATAGTATACAGTTGGTTTCACTGAAACCGAATACAGTTTCCAGTACCGAACTTGAATATAATCGTCAGATGCTACCAGATGTATGTTTTTTAGTGCTTTAATTTCTTTTTTTTCTTTTGAAGTTTGATGGCTTTTCTTTGTGAAATAAACATTAAGAACTTGAACATATTCGTCAGAAGTTTACTAAAGCAGTTTCCCATATACCATGTGTAGTGTGGGCAAATGGGCGGAAGGGCAAATTGACCTGAAGGGCAAATGGTCAGAAGGGCAAATATCTGAAGGGCAAATGTCCGAAGGGCAAATGACTTGAAGGGCAAAGGACCTAGATCCTTTTCTCACAACTACTTCTACTCCCTTTTTGAAAGCCCTTCATCTGTCTATACCGGAGATTTATATTGCTCATGTGAAAGGGACGGCAAGTTCACACTAGGCCGATGGGATCAAATGTGGCCGTGGCCTCTAGTTTTAAATGCTGGCATTCAAAATAACGATAACATTATAGCGATTCATTTCAACAAATTTTCACAATTTACATTTAATTGTTCAGGATATGAATATGTGGCCTCCACATTTCTGACACCATATATTCTGCATTAGGTTGATTCCACGAGCAAAGTGTATACAGTCCACACCTGTCGGCATTTCCTTTGATCTAAAAAATCTTTTAAACCTTTTTGTCACGACACGCGTTAATACTTTCTTGGCACAAATGTGTATAATTGTCCTTAGATTCTAATGCTGTATGCTCCTTTTATTCTCACCGTGTAGTATACTAAATACGTCCTCAAACATTCTCGTGTCCAGGCTCTTTTGAAGTGTCAATAAACGTACGTACGAAAAATTACCAAAACAGGAAGCTCTATTTGATTTGGAGTTTTCTAGGTCAGCGTTTTTCTTTTGTCCAATGAGTTGCGGAGTGTAAATACAGCAAAAGCAAACCTTGCTGTTGAAGTACTTTTTTTTGTTTGATAAACGCTAAAAAAATGGAGAGAAATCTTTGCTGCCGATTGATTTATTATGAGAAAAATCCCACAATTGTGAAAAGATAAGCTTACATTTATAATAATTTTGGCAACTTCTGGTCGAAAATAGTTCAGTTATCATCGATTTCTTAGCTTAAAGAGATATCAAAGCATTCCGATAAAGAACCAGAGCTCATGCGGTCAGTCACGTGTCGGTGTACGGCCCGCTGATATCGGGACAAGTATTGTTTAAGGATTAACTTGCATTATAATGCAAAACCGGAATCATTTGCCACGCAGTATACCGTGCATGCCCATCACCCCCTGCTTTGTTGTCAGACATTCCTCACATGATCGCTGTAACTTTGTAAAATATTGCGCAAAGATGGCATTACTCCCTCGATACATTCTATAAAGTAATGCAAATATTTCATTCTCAGATTCTTGTGGGTCGGGGAGGGTTGGGGTGGGGGTGGGGTCCTAAAAATGCTGCTTTCAAGTTAAGCTAAATTTGCCAGTCATACACCATAGATTAACGTCTTTCTCGCATGGGTTATTTGAAACCTGTCCAGGTATGGTGGGGGCATTTCGGCCGCCCTACATCTTTTTCTTACCCCTTGAGCTAGGGAGATGAAACTCACTACACTATACCCTTGAGTTAAGCTCTACCAAAACACGTAAACAAAATCCAAGATGGCCACTTTGACGAGGTACCGGTGACGTCATTTTGGTAGATTTTTCGAATTTCTCTATTGATGTGTTTTCTTCGCAAAAACTGCATGAAAAATTAGTAAATATAGTAATCTGATGTGAAATAAATTAGTTTCCTCACAAAAAAGCAGAAATTTGTACGAAAATGACCGGAAAACATCACTTTTCTGGTACCCCACATGGTCGCCATTTTGAATTTACCTATGAATCTCTGCTCGGGGGGTAGATAAGTCACGGAGTGTCCCCTCTCAATTTCATGTCCTTCCGGAGAGAGGGTAGACAGTTTGGTAGGGAGAGCCATAATGGCCCCGTTCCAGTCTCCCTCCCCCGGCCTGGTAGAGTTGAAGGAACGTATGACCGAGGAAGATAGAATGAGGTTACCACTGAGAGAGATAGCTGTGAATATCATGCTGTAATACGGACAATGTGTTTAGGTTGTTTATGTTCCCTGAATCATATTATTTAAGCTGCTGTTACAAACTGATCGATTTCGGAGAAACAAGGAGTGGTAAATTATATCGACAGTTTTGTTAAATCTTGACTTTATGGTTTCTGGAAATCTGAAACTGATATGATATATGATCGTTTATGCATCGTCGACTTGACAGGTTGATAGATAATGCATAATATCAGTGTCGCCTTTTTTATAGTATCAGTTCCCCACACGCTCGCGCAACACAATTCGCATCATTATGCCTGCAGTGAGAGGGTACTCAAGCTCGATCTTGGCAGTTGAATAATTTAAGTGTTACTGCATTCCCATTGGCTAGCTGGTTTGAACGTTTTTCTTCTTCTTCAAAATGGTCTTTAATATGGAAATATATGACATCATACAAAGAGTAGTTATTGTACTTTGTATTCACGGTGTGATCGTGGTACTTTATATAAAGTTATAATAAGGGGGAGTAATTGTTATCTCACACAGTCGTACGGGCATTCGTAACTTCTCGGGGATCTCCGGTGGCAGATCGGTCCCCTTCGTAGATTTCCGCTCGGCAGTTCCGAATGTCGTACGGGATATCAGTGAAAATATTTTGCAAATATAGTAGATGTATCTTTCTCTCATTTCCAGCGCAACAAGTGTTCGTGCACTTTCCGCGCAAGATTTTCTCACTTAACTATTGTACTCTTATTCATCCTTAGATCATTTTGAGTTTTTACAAATACATATAATCTGAGATAATGCTAACTCCGGGAGCATAATTTGGTCATAGCACAGCCGAGCGATTTTAGAATAGCCAAGTTCGGAAAAGGTTTTATCTCCATTATTCCACTAGCTGAGGGGCGCACTGGTGCAGGCAAGTTCCGATAAGAACGAAAGACCCTCACAATTATTTTTTAGGAAAAAATAAAGAATTAAAGGATATTAACTGTGTGATGTAGACAGGAACTATCGATTCACAAGTAGAAAATAGATGCAGATATTTCCCTTAATATAATAAATTTCTAAACTAATATTCTGCAATAGTTCTCGTTGTATTATTGAAAACAATCCCGTGGACCTTTGCGAAAAGCGAAACCGAGGCGATTACTTAACGGAAGCATATTTTCATACCTCCAACCTTAAAGAGGGGAATTTAGGGGGGTGGGGATCATACGCTGTCCGGAAAATGCTATCGGCTCCGCATACGAAGGAAGTGATGATGAGTTCCCTTCCTTGATCCTAACACGTAACCTAACTTGTATACAAAATTATTCAACATCTGGCAAGACTGCGTTTCATCGTCGTTTGTATATATAAGCAATCCAAGATCCTTAATAAGGTATACGAATACATGATTTTCAGCGAACTAGTGATAGCTAAGATAAGGATTTGACTTGCCGACTCTCAGCTTTTAAGCGGATGTAGGGTACATGTAGTTGGAAGTAGTTTCCTATGTCATCGCGTAAGATGAATTGACAATTGACCGCATTACCAGAACGAAAATCTACGAAGCAATATCTTGGAGAGGTTGGGAATGGATTCCAAAATGCCCGAAGGCAAGGTTTTCATATGAGATCGGAGATGCCGTACCAGATATTCCCTTGTATCAATGCTTGTTTGGCGAACCGCAAGTCCCTGGGTTGATGAGTTAGCGAAAAACAAGAATACATGGGGCTTCAATATACGCCCATACATGAGCATATTCAACAAGATTTGCACCTTTCAGGTCAAAGGTTCAAGACTGCTAGCCAACAAATGACACCGGGTAAGTACACCCTCAAACAGTTCAGAGAAAAGTCTAGGTCTAACTTGTATATGTAGAATGTATATGGATGTAAAAGTTCGGAAAAAGGTCCATGTCCTATCTAATAACCTAGAATGTTATTTCCTGCTTTTCAACTCCGGTACGACATATTTCCCCATATGGAAGAGGACATTGTTTCCGTGGACATCCCGACTTCCCTTTCACATCGGTTTGAAAGAAAAGGATGTCCCAAGAAACAATGTCCATTTTCATATGTTTTTCTTCAGAAAAATATGTCTTACCTGAGCTGCAAACCAGGAAGGTTTTCATAGCATAAAAGATCGGAGCCGGATGTTCTTTCCTCCCGGACATTCTTACCTTTTTCACCGGTACGTATGAGATAATATTTTCATTGACAATATAAAAGGGGCATAACTCTGGAAAAAAAACTTCTTCAGCAAAAGTCACATGCACATTGTCACGCTGTGCGAAAAATATTCAACAATTTTCTCAACAATAAAAAAATAAAATAAATAGAAATCACAGCAAGTAGAAAAAAATCTCCTAAGCATATATATGTGGTGACGATAATGTGTACCAAAATTCATGTTCCTGCTGATTCAACGCATTTTGCTGAGAAGCAACAGGAACTTGATAATGTGATGTCTAGCACTGTAATATTACTTGTCTTTATTGCACCACGTAAGCGTCCTGTCTCTGTCTTGTGCGCTGTCTTCAGTGTTTTATAGGGTGGTTGGAGGGTGTCTGGTTCCATGCTGCTTCAATGATTTCTTCTTTGAAGTAGCAGGAACACAACTGGGCTGGGTGGTGCTTAGTTTGTTCGTCGTGATATAGCTGAAATATTGTTGAAAGTGACGTTAAATTCTATTCACTCACTCACTCACCATGCGATGCAACCTCAAGAATAGTTGCGTTCGGAAGTCTATATTCGATAGGGGCATAACTCAAAAAAAACAAGGTCACAGAACGTTGAAAAAATCGCATGCACACTCGTCACACGGCAAGCGATAATGTATGTCAAATTTTGAAAAGAATTGAGCGAAAACGCTAGAACAAGTTGCGATCACGAGAAAAGCCAAAATTCACGGGCGTTTGAAAGTGCAAAATAAAGAAATCCGCCTCACGGTATACCCTTTTTCCGATAATATTTGACTGGAAACAAAAATATTTTTCTCGGGCCCTAAAGACCAGATACATACAGAGTGCAGGTGTTCGCGTGACAAGGTCCTATCGTCGAACAAACCTCACCGATGTAATGACGGTCTAATCACCTATTCTATGTCCATTTGTCCATTATCTTGTCAATTCCGGTGAAAAATTACAAGTCTTAATGTCGAATAATTTCATCTGACCCATAAACAGCTCAGATATTTATTATCTATTGAAATTTTATACCCAGTTTCTCAACCGAGGTTGTCAGCAAAGCTTGATTTTATCACCAATTGGCATTGACCTTTGACCCCAAATAGTCATTTGAAATCTGTTTTCACAGCATTTATTTTATGATCGATTAGACCTACCCATATAAGACTGCAGGGTATCAAGGTGATTGTCATACGCTATCTGCATACAAAATCGATGTATGGATACTACGATACATGTATAAGCTTAATACAAATATAAAATCTATATATTCTAGTTTAGGCACAGTGATTTGCTTATAACCGTGATATTCTTGTTCTTCGTAAATAGAGTGACTGGGTGAGAGGACTCAGTCACATGATCCCGATACCGGGCCAACCAGTCATTGATCTATCATCTTCCTACTGAGCGCCAAGCGAGAAAGATAATATTTCCATTTTTTCTGCATGTCTCGTCCTGGGGTCGAATTTGGAAATAGTGATTTGGTAATAAATATTGTAACGTATACCTGCATATTAAAGAGACTTGTGAGCTTCTCTCCACAATGTTTTACATTACTTGTTTGGAACTGAATATTATGAACCATTCTGAATGAACCACTGCATAATACAACATTACGCAGTTTATTGAATTTGAGTGCACAGAGGCCAACAGATAGTCAGAATAAAGTTGATTCTGATTTATTCGTGAACAGTAAACTTTGAAGACCGTCTATTTCTCTTCACGGCTCTTACCCACGTGAGTTCACTCCAGCATGCAATTCTTGACTGGTCTTTCCTTTCACAGGAGTTATATTTTTCAGGTTAAATGGCTATATTTGATTTTTGTAAGATAGCTAAGATGATGTATCTCCCGACCCCAGTGTCAGTGAACTGAGAAGAAGCTGCATTTCTGTGTGTAGGACATCAGTGATACCGGCTGGGCTGATCAGTGTCCAGGATAATAGGAACTGTGGACACTATCGTGTTCTGGCACATGTAGGCATCGTCGTGATAGGACAGAAAAAAATGTTGCAAACGACGTTAAATCCTACTCACTCACTCACTCGGTGATGTGTAATGTAATACTTGCACATCACATTCATCACGTCACGGGATATACGCGTCTCCAGACTGTGCCGATAATATCCCCCAAGTATCATGTGAACCACATCAAAAGTGTAGGAGTTGTTGCTTTGGCAAGATATAACTTAATCTACACTTTTTTCACCTGTGAAGGACAAGAACTTAGCATGGAAAAATCCTCCGTCAACGGGAAAAGGCACATGCGCATCTCAAGTCTGTCCCTATAAAATCCACCAAGTAGTATGTGATCCGTATCCAAAGTGTAGGGGGTGTTTCGTTGACAAGATGATGTCATTTAATCTACAGTATTTTAAACTGTAAAGGGCAACAACTCGGTAAGGAAAAGTCGTCCGCAGGCACATCTCCTGCCTGTGCCGATAATATCCACCAAATATTATGGGAACCGTATCAAAAGTGTTGGGGAAGTTGTGTTGCCAAGATGATATCATTTAATCTACAGTATTTTGAAGTGTAAAGGGCAATAACTCAGTAACGACAAATCCTCCGTCAACGGGAAGAGCATTCGCCTATCTCCAGGCTGTGCCGATAATATTCACCAAGTATCGTTTGAATCGTATCAAAAGTGTAGAAGGAGTTCCGTTTAACCCTACCAGGCCTGGGGTGTGTGTGGGGGGGGGGGGGCAAAATGCCCCTCCCCCTACCAAACTTTCTGCGCTATCTCCGGAACTACAGTGAGAGCTGACACTCCATGACTTTATAGATTATCATACTAGGGTCATTTTGAGCGTATTTGCATAACCCCCCGAGTAGAGGATCATGGGTAAATTCAAGATGGCGGCCACATGGGGTACCAGCAGAAAAATGACGTTTTCGTCATTTTTCTTCAAAATTGAGTGGACAAAAACTATTTTATTTCACATCCCATTAATATCTACTGATTTATTACTAAGTTTTGCGGAGAAATTGCATAAATGAAAAAATCGAAAAATCGACCAAAAATAGCCGTTTTTGAAAATGACGTCACTATGACGTCATCAAAGCGGCCATCTTGTTTTTTTCAGTTTCTGGTAGAACTTGACCCAAGGGTATAGTGGGGTAAATTTCAGCCTCTTAGCTCGAGGGGTAGGAAAAATAATTAGGGGGACCGAAATGGCCCCTCCCCAGGCCTGGACAGGTCCCAAAAAGCCCAAGCCAGATTGGGTTAAATAGTTACGGTCCGACGGACGGACGGACAGAGAGACAGTGAGACAGACAGACGGACGGACAGACGCCGTGACTATCGCTATATCGCCCTGGGCAAATAAACCGTGGGTGGGGATAAACACCGCTATAGTTGATCGATGCTGGATTCAAAATTCCACAGAATAATATCCCATCGGCAAATAGGTTGGCATTTGTGACGAATAAAGGGGAATGTGCTACCTGTATTAGTTTTTTGGGAAACGCCAGACTGTTAATCTTTTGTGAAATAAAGAGTAGTCCGATCCGCATTAAAAGCTGGTTTCCACAGGTAATATCACTTTCGTGTATTATACCGTAACATTAGACTGTAGGACTCTCTGTCTAATCAAGATATTAACAGACAGTGTCAGCGTACTGTTCCAGCTGTCTCCCCTTCAGTGATTGGTCATTCGACCCCACCATTTTAAACTAAGACCAGCATTCTCATTGGATCACTATTTATAGGAGCCACCCCAATCTTCATACACAATCACGTGACTCTCAGTTGACCGATGACATAGCGCGGCCTCGTTTTCGATTTCAAAATCAGCCGTCTAAGTGGGAAAATGTTGTTGCATCAGCCAGTGGTTGGCCCTCCGTACAAGGGTCCAATACTATTCGCTAATCGGCACTCGCTTCGCGTATTCCGTGTGGCCGGGCCATATTCCTGAACATGCCTAAGATATTTGTTGACATACAACGGAATGTGAATGATTTTTATGAAATTTTATTTAGGAATTTTGTGTTCAGTGTTGAAACAAAAAAATCATCTAACTGAATACACAGTTTCATCCTTTGTCGCTCAGATTCCCCATCCTTCGCACAAACGAGAGAGTTCACTCCGTCGACTGGGAGACTACATCACCTCGACTCCCCGTCTCGCCTCCCCCGAATCATCTTCGACCTTCACACCCCCTACCATGCAACGTTGTGCATAGTTCAATCTTATATTCCTGCATACGTTGCCTGGGTGTAGGGAATATATCATATCATATATCTTACAACCATATGTGTATGTGTGATTTCTATAGCTCCAAATTCAATGTCAGACAGAGGTGAGACTTGCAGTAATGAATAACAGACCCGCTTTAGGATATTTTTAACACAATTGATAAGGTTTTAAACATAAACGTAGGTATTTTTTCAAATGGAGCTAATAGCGTGACAAAAGCCCGTTTGGGTCGGAGAAACCCGTCTGCTTGCCATTCACCGCTCTTGACTGAAATGCTTTCTCCCGAATGAAAGGGGAGTCAGTAAATGAGGACCACGTGTATACTTAAAGCAAAGAATATCTCCCATTATACCTCAAGAACGACGACAACATGTTTTACTAAAAACAATAAATTGCTACCGTGTGTGATTACAGCCATATAACGAATGACGCGAGATCACGCCAATTACCACGTGGGATGCATCACCTGACCTCTTCACTTGAGTTATTTCTCATCTCTGATTGGTGAAAACAAAAATTAGTCACCACGCCTTCACATTTTCGTTTACTTGAGTCTGCTCAAAATGTTGTCGACAATAGAAACGGTTATAGATTACACGGGTAAGCTAATAACAAAGAAACTTTAACTATTTTGGGAGCTTGCAACTTTTACCATATAACATGTTTTAAACGTAATGGAATATAAATGTACTAGTTTGTCATCCTCGGCTTCACTCATTTCTTCAGATTCATGAGGACGGTTTGTATTTCAGGTAAACTTCAAATCCTCGGCCGGATTTTTACCATTTGAGTGATTCTGTTGAGTTCTCGAACCGTTATCTCCATTATACAATCTCGTACACATGTAGTACTGTCCCCTAGATTTTTTTTTGTGATTAGGATGTCGATATCCAAAGAGGAAAATTTGCTTTGATAACGAAGTAAAATAGAAATGACCGTTCTCTTAGTATTCGTGCGATGGAGGAATATTTGGGGAGATGTGGATTGTGACCTTTAACCTATGACCCATGATCGTGGATTTTGGACATGAGGGTCACGGAGTGTTTCCATGGCAGAAAGAGTCTCTGCAGGGAGGACCGTCATCTGTGATGTCATCAGCAGTAGAGAAAGCGCAGTTCGGGTGGGTAAGGGTGCGTCTAAGGGGTATGACCTCAGGTGGGTCAAATTTGCTCCAAATGTGTTGTCAAGGGTGTCGTATTGAAGTTATCATGGTGTAGAATACGACTTGTATGCTGTCCACTTTGACCAGTGAATTCAAGATGCGCATTTGAGACGTGGACATGTGACATCATGGTGCACATGTGCAGTTGCGGTGTAGTAGAGAAATGGCATATTCGGGTGCTTGGGCGAGCTGGTGCGATCTATGAGCCACTCTATGTCCAAATGTGTCATGCGTGCGTAGTATTGAAGCTCTCATCTTGCAGAATACGACCGTGATGCTGTCCATATTGACATGTGACGTTTTGGTGGACATGCCCTCTCGACAAGTGGTAGAGAAATAGGATTGTCCGTTGCGCACTGCGGACATGCCTAAATTCTCATATACAACACCCCTAGAGGTGGGCGTGTGAAGCGTGATCATGTCTTAGTAGGGATGGTAGTGTCAATTAGTGTTAGATCGGTATAACTGGTTACGGGTTAAGTTTAGGTTTTGCGGTTAGGGATAGGGTTAGGTTTCTGTTAGGTATATGCAAAAATCCAATGTTTGTTGCTAGCTGTTTCCGTGACTCAGGGGTAATACGGCTGGCTATGGAGTAAAGACTGGTGGGTTCGACTCCCGTCGCTGCCAGTTCGTTATTTTCGGACAGGATTTTTCTAGCTGTTAATTTGTTGAACGTGGCAGTACAATTCCCCAGACCCTATGCAAATCGCTGGAAATGTTTTAGAGCATTTCAAGCGCAGGCTTACTATCGGAGAAAAAAGCCGCTCTGCCAACGTCATTGAACTCCCAGTTAATCATATTTTGTTAAAAGGCGATTAAGCTTCATGCTGGAAGCAACTGTCTATAGTCCCTGTGACTTATAAAGGTATGAACTCCAATAATACAATTTTCAACAACGAAAGCTGGATCATGATGACGAAATGTAGTCAAAGGCATCTGGCTATAGCTTCAAGTAAAAAAAAATAATAATAAATAAAATAAATTAAACAAAAGTCAACTTACACAATCAACTTCGTCGAAAAAAACTAAATCATCCAAAAATATCATTGTCGAATGATGAGCAAACTCCAAAAAATATTATATGGTCATAATATAAGCTTCAAAGTCAAGTGATCCATTATTGCCAAACGAACAGATGGCGCAACTGATAACCCAGGGGAGGTAACTCAAGCGAACACCGATTCGAATTTCCCGAACAGAACTTCCTTCATTTGAGCAACTGGTATGTTATATAGGGATCTGCTTTTGAAGTTCTGAACCAAAAACGTAACGGTATACAAGTATACACAACTATACACAAGCCATATGACGCAGCTGTGTTTTTCCTGCAAAATGTTAATATCTCCAACCGTTGCTGGTTTTATTCAGGCTGACTTCCTGACAAGTGGGCTGCACATGGACATCAAAAGGGAATTATTTTGAAAAATATTTATGCTGGAAAGGAAACTATTAAGTCAAAGGGGTTTACAAAGTTATTGTACCAAAATACATTTGTTTACAAACTAAAACTACCAATGTATACGGGACACGCGACTTATTTATAAATTCAATTAATCACGATGTAAAAAATCGAGAATGAGAAATCTGTTTGTCTGTGGAACAATTTTGCAGGGATTAAATACTGCATATGCAGGACTACGGTGCAAGAATTAGAATGATTGATAGTACGGTATGTCCTGTCCCAACGATCTTCACATTTCAAGTTAAATACTACACTAAGGTTCTGTCATTTACCTTGACCTAATGAATGGGGTAAATTGTTGAAATTGTAAACGCGCGTGATGTCATATAGTCAATCAAGATACGAGCATTCCAAAAACGGTGCAGCTAAGATTTTCTTTGATGTCTGTGTAATTTGCAAATATGGCAAGTGCTGGTTGTATTAATTTTCAAACGAGAAACGTTAATTCCCATCGATTAGCCAATACAATTTGAATTTTAAAGAGGCCATACAGTTGCACTTCACATAATGGACAATGGAATATTTATAGAGCCATGACATCACCAAACCATATTCTGAAGAGAAAATGTGTTATGTTCAGCCAAGCCAACACGTGTAGTGTTCGACTTGATTCTGCGAAGATGTATCCCAGGTGACTGAGAAGATAGTTAATTCTGTGGCATCCAAATGACCAATTTGATCAATTTTGTCCTGTGGGTTACAATGCCAATTCAACACAAAAATACAACGGGACATGTATTACTATGAACACGGGTGATAAGAATGATACACTGCTGTGACAGTGTAAAAGGAAAGAATGCCCGGTGGGAAAGACGGTCCGGTGGTGAAGAATGTCCGGTAGGAATGAGTGCCCGGCCCCTATCTTTTTAGCCAAGATATTCGGATAAGACACGTTTTCCTAAAGAGAAACATTTGAAAAGGGACATTGTTTCCTTGGGCATTCCTTTTCGTACATTTCTTTCTGAGAAAGTATGTCTTACGAGAGTTGCAACTCAGAAAAAAATGATTAGATAGGACCCGGACATCTTTTCCTAACGGTGTATTTCCTTTTACACCGGTTTGGTACATTATGATAGCCGTACTACCCAGTTCACGTTACGTAATCTTTAACGGTGCAATGCTTCTTGAACGTTGTTTTTTCAGCCCTCTATACAAATATTTATAGTGTGGAGTATTACGTAATGCGAGTTTAAAATTTTGCAGATGGCTTGATTGCAAGTGTGTGTATATATTCAGAGTACCGTTAGGCAATCTAACAATTGGAGAATGCCGTTTATCCATGGATTCGTAACTGTAGTTCGCGCCTTATCTCACCCAGATCTGTGAGCGCGACAAAAGCAGGATGAGTCAAGCGATAGACCACATTTTTGTTGTTGTTACTTGTTATGTAATATAATGGAAATTTCCAAAGTGATTTGTTTTTCAGGGATGAATCCTTGTGGCATGACACATACAGTTTCCTGTATGAATCAAAATCCCGTGTGCAGAAGGCCATGTGACGTTAACATAGCAAAAACTCCTTTGTATGTAATGGTAATAATGCTGATAGTTTTAGCAATCAAAAGCCTGCCAAATCAGATTGTTCTCGAAGTTTTCATTCTGAAATAATGTCGCCCTCGAAAACTATAGAAACGGAGAACGTTCATAAAGTTAGACCGCGGTTCGCTGTTCGTTATTCGAGGGGACCAGCAATTATTTCTTCAGATATGGATATCTCTAATTTTTTTATTATAAGAACTTTGAACTCCAAACTCTGCATAGGAAGAGAGAATGTCATGCTCTTTATCCTTGCATATTCATATCCCAAATCTGACGCCAGGGGGCGCTGCTAGGGGCGCTGGTCCCCGCGAATAACGAACTGCGAACTGCGAACCGCAGTCTAGCTTTATGAACGTAAATGGAGATATGATATGATCCCTGGCCTACATTGTAGTTTTGAGGCATTTAATTTTTTATTATAAGAACTTTGAACTCCAAACTCTGCATAGGAAGAGAGAATGTCATGCTCTGTATCCTTGCATATTCATATCCCAAATCTGACGCCAGGGGGCGCTGCTAGGGGCGCTGATATGAGTCGCTGAATGACTGGTCCCCGCGAATAACGAACTGCGAACTGCGAACTGCGAACCGCAGTCTAGCTTTATGAACGTAAATGGAGATATGATATGATCCCTGGCCTACATTGTAGTTTTGAGGCATTTAATCGGGAGGATTTTCTCCTCTAACAAAACTATGACACGTCAAACAAAAATTATATTTCCACGCAATGTATTTGGAACCTAAAATCAAGGAACCTAAAATGCTTTTGCATTGAGGTGTCATATTTTCGTTCTACGTGAAAAATCCTCCCTATATGACTCAAAAATACCAATTTATAGGTCAGGGAGTATATTTTGATCAATCATATCTCCATTATTATGCAGTCCACCATTGCATTTCTTTCGCGGCTGATATTTCAGTACGGTATATGTAAACTTCAAGTATAATATAATGTTTCAGGTCTTAAAGTGAAAAAAAAACAAACAATCGACGTCATGACACACAAAGACGTTTTTCGAATGTAAACGCCACGTATCCTTTAAACTGGGCGTTATCAACAGATGATCAGGGTCACGTGAGGTCATCCGACACTGACGATTCTCCGCCACTGGTGATGTCTGATGTCAACTACCTCGCTGGGGGTCTAATAACACCCCAGCCACCAGTCAGATTTTTGGACCGGATTCGGGGTCTTCGCGCACATTGCCGGAAGTGACATCATATATAGTAAAATAGATGTTTACCGAACATTTCGATTACTTTTCAAGTCTGCATAATACCTCTGTTGACCTAGCGTTAAAAAGAATTATCTGGAGTTAATTTTACCTGTTTATCTGGACAGAGCATATGAAAAGTAGTTCGCTCATGTGCAACACTAAAGAAGTTGTTCGGCCGGATTCAAACTCAACCGTGCGTTGGTTGGTTTCCCCTATACGTCATAGCAACGTAGTAAAGGTCAACTTCCGCTATTGGTGGCAGGGATGGTAATGGATCCTGCGAAATGGAGCATGCGCTGTGTGGAGGTTGGTCTTCTGTCACCAAATTCTTCTCAAATTAACACAATCGCTACTCCAAGAAGTACAGTTTGAAGCATCCCCTGCAATTATAGATACTATGAACTTCAGAAATACTGACAATTCACAGTTTCAAACGTCCCCGAAGATATGCTGTCAAATTTCGTGAGGACTACATTCGACTGATCTTGAAGTGATTGACTCCGGTCCAAGGCCATATAATGGCGAATGTCAGCGTCCATACAAGGTCCCCTCTTGACAGTGTGTTGCCCTTGCTATTTCAGGGGAAGACAGGTGGAGTCGACCATTTTGTTGTCAAACTCGGGCTCAACCCGGACAGGTTACACCGCTTTTCGACATTTGTCCTTTGCATCTCGCTGTGTGATCGAAATGCGCTGGCATAGCTGGGGCAGTAACTCAGTCTAGATTACCTCATTTTATTCATGGGAGACATGTAGCACTCCATTCACGTTCAAAAATCTCACTTAAGAGCTTGTAGCGGTCCTGAGTAGCCCCTAACTCACGACCTATACACTTGTGAGGACCTCGTCCTATTCGTCCTATTCGTCCTATTCATTCTGGCATGGAGAGACTCTAACAAAGCATGGGTTAAAGCTAAATTTATAATTCATTCATGCGCTTGTTTTACCAGGAACACCTGTAAGTGAATGGCATGTGATGTGAAATTTACTGCAATGTTGCTGTGAACGCTCATTAAAAAGGCACACTGGAATGCCCGGGAGGCTGTAGTTGTTTCATACTAGATAACATCCTGGCGCCTCTTTTGCTCTGTGATGCGAGCCGATCATGCTAATCACTAGTTCACGGGCACTCTAACAGAGGGCAGCTATATTATCCATTCGACAATGGAGACACCCTAATAAAGAGTTTATATACCCAGTATGTACTTGTTTAGTTGGGGTTAGCACGTATAATTTGTTTGAGCGTATCCTGTCATTACCACTCTTCAGTATCGGAGGAATTTCGCAACTCAAGAGACTTTGGAGTACGATATGTCTATGTTTTTCGCAATGGGACCCATTAGCATGGGTTTACAGCTAGGTACTCTGCCACATACAACTTGAAAAGAGCTGCTTGTCGATGAATCTTTTATAAATGAAATTATTTTTTGCCATACTCGAAACTATTTGTTATTTTTCATCCGAATAAAACTGAAATAGTGCCGATTATGTTACGTTTGACGTGGCAGAGACAAACATGCGAGACACAAAGGAGCTGTTGTGGAGTATGGATGCCTTCGGCTACAGATTCTTCTTCCATCTCAGCAGCAGAACATTTTGAGCTTCCATCGAATCTAGTTATATATCCATTAGAGCCATGCTTGACTTTTGAGTCTGATGTAACCCGTGTTACCAAACAGCTAAGAAAAAATCTGATTTATATAATAGACACGTGCGTATTCAACTTGGGTGTTCCGATCAAGGGATCAACACTCTTAACATGATGGGGTTTTGTAAGGGTGAACCGAAATCTTAGCACTATTCGTGGATAAGGAACGAATGAAAAACAACAATTCAATGCATTCTGCTAAAGAATTTTCCAAAAGCTCCCAATATGAGAGCCGTAACTTTGTGTTGTCGGCGTCAGACCGTATGTGGCTAATTTCTGCATACAGGAAAAATGACCTGGTGAGCATGCGCATTCAGGCTTTATCGATCGTTATTGACGTATCAACCACCTCACTGAGCATAATAATACCAGTCACCAGTCAGATGTTTGGACAAGATCCCGCCCGAGCAGCACACCACCGGAAGTGATATCATATAAAGTAAAATCGATGTTTGTCGAATATTGCGATTAATTTTCAATTCTGCATAATCAATCTGTTGACCTAGCGTTAAAAATAATGTTCTATATATTATTTTCTCCGTTTATAAGGGCAGAGCATTATGAAAATATCGCTCATGTGAAAAACGGAAGGAGTTGTTCGGTCGGATTCAAACTGAACCGTATGGGTGTGGGTTTTATCCTATATAGTCCGGGAGCCAAACCCCAGTTTGAGCCTTGACGTGGAAATGGAGTCCACCTAACGTTTTTTGATGGATTATATATCTCCTGTGTGTGCAGATTCAGAATGCGAATGATGCCAACCTGGCAACCTTGGGGAAATCAAAATATCCAAGATGGCCGCCAGCATATTCAACATGACCGCTGTATATCACTTAGATTGATCGCTATATGGAATTGAGCTATATATTTTTGGTCTACGAGTGCTCAACAAATGGTGTATAGATTTATTAGTAGCCGCGTCGTAAAGGTCATCTTTCGCTATGTAGGCAGCGGTAAAGTGGAGTGAGCCTGTGAAACATAGCATGCGCTTTGGGGAGGTCGTTGACGTTTAACTGAATATCTGCATACTAGAACAATGAAAAAATACATTCATTATATCTTACAGAATAACCACAGGTTCATTGATACAATGAGCTACGTCATTCACAGGCAGAAAAAGGTGATGGCCCATCACCCTTTCACGGGGATCAGACCTGGTCATCACCTTTAAATGGTGATGAGTTGGAGCTATCATCTTTAAATGGTGACGGTCATCACCTTTTAAGGGTGATGATGTTGTCTCGTCTGCTCATCACACTTCCGAAGTGATGGTCATCATTTTTAAAGGTGACCATAAAAGAAGTTGATGGCTCTAACTCGTCACCTTTCCGGGGTGATAGTCATCACCTTTTTCCTGGCTGTGTTGAAAATAAATCAACGAGTCTTTCATATTATTCATATTTCAATGATTTGCTGGTGGTCGTGATCTTGGACCTCAACCTAGGTACCTGGCATCGCTTCCTACTGATGCATCCACATTTTATGTGATTTTCACTGATTCCCTGATGTTTGGTCCTCAGTAACCTTGACATTTCGACTTCGATAGGTTTCTTGTTTGCCATAAGCGAAAGGTATTCCAGACGTTTGACCACACTTCATATCCTTGAACTCGGGAGTAATAGCCATTGTGCGAAGAATTCATTGTCATTTCCACTTCCGGAAAGTCGCCGAAAACCCATTGGAAACTGTATGACAGTTTTCAACAGGTTTCCGGGAACGGAAACTCGCGTTTTCAAGCAATGAGCACAGCCAGTATTTCCAATAATTTCCGGATTCGGGAGCAATAGTGACGTTGATCTTTTACTTTTTGACCTGATATCAGGCATATCGTCCCCAACTAAAGCATTCACTAAACAAACAATGGATGTTCAATGCTTTTCAATGCTTAAACCTTTGTTCCCTGTTCGTCGATTGTGGTTATTGAACCCGATTTACAGTTTCCGTCGTTCCTGATCTTGTCTTCCCGACCCATGATCTGATTCTGATGATGTCACTTCCGGTAATGATGTCACTTCAGATGATGACGTCATATTGCTCCTGATCATGCTCATTTGGCTCAAAGGACTCTTATTTCCACCACTTAATACGGACAAGAGACCAATTTCAAATGTCAGTCAATGTTGCTTTACGTCACCTTTGACTCTGAGCGTTAAGAATATAAAACTTGGGTCATTATGCACGAAACACAGATATTATACGTTTTTCGCATGAAAACGGAACTACTCCTTTCATTTCAATACAGTTTTTTTATTGTATTAATTTGACATATATGTCATGTGAAGTTAGGGCTACCCCTTAAAGGTCGACGATCCATCGGAACACTACTCTTCTAACTTGGTTGGGTCACAGCGAAGTCATTCAGATACATCGAGGCGTCGAATATGGTTCAAAGTCATCAAAAACCACGCCGACCGGAATTATATGACTTTAAAATTTAGCTTCGGGCTTAAATGTTCTAATCTTAGAATTATCACTGGGTTTATCAATCAATACTGGCGCGAAAAATATCGGATGATTCTGTTGCTAAGCGCCCTAGATCATGTACAACTTTGAGCGCGAGACAGCCTCGGTGTGACGTCAACATCGAAAATAAAACTGGATGGAAGCAGACGACCTTTTTACCTACTGATTTCCCGCTTGTTAATTCTGACACGACATCGCTCGAGGTTCGACGAAAAGATTAAATTTCATAGAAAAAAGAAGAGAGAACAAACATATACGCCCACCATCGCTTTGTATGAAACATCTTGTAGCCTAACGGTTACCGCGTGGCTTACTAAAAATAGAGAAAATCTTTCTTGCCTGTTTCTCTGAATTTCCGAACGATTCAGTGAATGACACATGGGCAACCAAAGAAAAACTGCAAATATATGTTATGGTTCGAGGTAGCAGTATTTGATTTATTTCTCTTGCACTACGACTTTATTGACATATTGCCCACATAGGCCTATGCTTTTGAATCTCCTTATATATTGCAGGAGATACTCGCCGCAGTCCAATAATGTTAACTTTGTCCCCGATACATGAACATGGTGTGTATCCCATACGCTCAAAACGTCGGAGGCCTGACGAGCTCGATTGATGTTCTTAACTTGTGCATTTGTGTTCCACATTTCCACAATAATGTTCCCTTCGTGTGTTGCTGAACACGACAAAGGTTATTTGATGTGCAGTGTCAATACAATTTGACCACAAATGTGCACATTTACAATGCGACTAAATGACAAGAAATATTCAGATTTTGAACATTTCTGCTCTTCAGGGGTCCATGTAACCTTGCACAATTCAATTTTCGTTTTTGGTTTTTCAAAATCCCAAAATTGAAATCTGATCGTCAATTTTCAATTTTCGTTTTTTGTTTTTGTAACCTCAAAACAAAAGCTGAAATGTGACCGTCAAATTTTCGTTTTCCGCTTTAGTTTCTCAAAGCCAAAACTTGAACTTTAACCGTCGATTTTCGATTTTTCTTTTTTGTTTTCGGCATCACAAAATCAAAAATTGAAATTTGATAGTCAATTTTAAATTTTCGTTTCTTGTTTTCGGTTTCTCAAATCAAAAATTGAAATTTGGCAGTCTGTTTTCAATTTTCGTGAAAATCAAATATTGAAAATTGCCTCGAGTTGTCCGTTTTTCGTTTTTTGATTTTTGACTTGGACGTATCAATGTTATAAAGTGCCCACGCTCAAGGTTTATATAGCTTCACTTACACGGTACGAGGAGTAGAATATAGGTAACGCAAATCGGGTCGTACAGGAGGTGCGGATCGTCAGAGACAAGTGAGTTTAACTAAACGAGATGCCTGGAGCCTGGCATTCCCACTAGGGCAGTATAGTCTGACTGCGCATGCGCACGAAGCTGACGGCCCACCAGACAGGTCTTGACAGGTGGCATCCCGTTGTTCTCATTGATTATTGGCACTGAGGCTTTAACCAGCCAGGACACAGTCTTGGATTTTCCCAGTTCTAAAGATAGATGTTTGGAGCGCCCTTAAGCGAACAACATTCGTGCACACAACCGCTATTTATTATTGTTTTAAAATATTGTACTTATAAAAATACCAACAGAACATGTGATACCAATAAGAATAAAGCGTCGCGAAAGAAGCACACAACCGCCACGATTGACGCCGGACAACTGAATGCTTTAACGCTTCAAGTCCACTCATCCACCACTATTTTGGGGACGTGTAGCGTTGGAGCGTTCAGACGCCCGTCAATGCTATGTATGAAAAACTCTTCAACGTGTTGAGTGCGGGTGTCAAACGCATTAACGCATCGACACGGGCGTCAAAAACGCTTCAACACTTCATTGTGGGCATCATCTCGTTTCAACGAATTAACTTCACACACACGCACACACCCAAGGGGAAGTTTCTTTGGGGTTATGATTGGGGTACCCACGTATTTACTCTCGTATCTCGTTTAATGAAACTCCCTTGTGTCTCAATCCCGTTGTTCCCTTATCATGTTTCCTACGTGGTACGTATGCCTACTCTGTCCTACGCATGCGCAGTTGGCCGATCATGCTCTAGTGCGAATGCCTGTCTCCAGAAATCTCGTATAGTGTGGTGAAACTTCCATGTCTTTCACCCCAATGGTTTTCCGTATTATGCTCCATGTACATCTGCCTTTACGAACCGATTTGCGCTTTCAATACTACTCCGAGAACCGGAAGTGACATCATAACCTTGCGCGTGCGCTCTTAACCTTGTTACACCAAAAAAACGAAAAACGGACACACCGAGACAATTTTCAATATCTGATTTTCATTTTTGCGCGAAGTAAAACGAAAAACAAAAATTGAAACTTGTCGGTCAATTTATGATTTTTAATTGTGAGAAACCGAAAACGAAAAGGTCACGGTCACATTTCAATTTTTGATTTTCAGAAACCAAGAACGAAAAAGGAAAATTGAACTGTGCAAGGTTACACGGACCTCCAAGTTGTTACTCGAGGACACAAAAAGAATGTTCGAAAACTGTTACATTAGAACAAGACATTTTGGTGTTCTAAACTGGAACCTTTTTGTTTAGTGTTCTGGTGTTGGGGCAATACAATTTGTTCACGTTTAAGAATTCGACTAAAATTATGGAAAGATTTTGAAACTGATGTTCTTATTCATTCGAGAAAATCAAAACTGTTAAAACGGTGTTCTTAAGTGAAACACATTTGTTTATAGTGTGTATTTAGTGTTTGTACATTCGTGTAGTTGTAATCAAAATGTCTGTTCGTTATCATTTGTGACATACAAATTGTACTGTAGAATTGGCCGAACTTGTTGCTTCATGTAGTCAGTGGCAGATGAAAAGAAAAACCATAATATATTTCACACGAAGCAACAAATCATTTCTTACACATTCATTACAAGATACAAGAAGCTTTATTTAACGTCGTATATTGATACAGAGAACATAAGCCCGGAAGGGCTTTTCTTCCGACAAACAATTGTAAACAACAACAATAAATATATACATAGATAAAAGAGAGCATTGCATGATGTAAAAAGACATTGGGCGTGTTAGGTGCACAGTATCATTTGCATATCAAAAATTGCTTATATAGCACTTGTGTGTAAGATAAAGATGAAAAATACGCATGTAATAAAATGAAATAAATATAAATACGCGTAACTTAAGTGTACATATACATTTCTCCGGATAAAGTAAAAATACATGTATTATTAAAAGTTGACGAGTATATAGTTGGTAAGAGAAAAATCTGCGTAAGCATATAATAAAGATAAAAGATACAAACGAGGAGGTTAAAACAATAATAATAATAAAAAAAAATAATAATAATAAAATACAGTTTATATAAAATAGAAATCAAATGTTCCATGATGTGCAACTACGTGCAGAGGGAACAGCTACAATCGATACCGTCCCAGGTGCGGATCAGTCTGCAGAACTGCTTATATGAGTCCGCCTGTCTGAATGTTTTTTTATCAAATTTAAGTTCGAGACTTGATCCAGGAATCACAAAGCATGGCTTGGTAGACAGACGACTCCCAGAGGAGCCTTTCGTACCTTCAAGAGCGAGCGAGTAGTCAAAGATGTGCTCTATTGATTGCATGCCGTGGAATCCAGGCGGCGCGATGTACAAAACATAACAGTGCAATTGTACCATTATATATATATACGTTCGTTAAATGAACCGCTGTCTCAATGACCATGCTATCGGCGCAATTCTATTGTTCAAGGATTAACTTGAATTTTGTGCAAGTTGGGCATTACAGTTACAAGCGTCTGGTCCGTCATTCATACTTCAACAGTCGCCCATTAAAGAATATCCGCGTCCATAATCCAAAGACCTATTCCATATTCCAGCATTAGTACCAAATTCAAAAAAACAATCATAGTATATACAAACATACGCTAGTTTCCTGCAATAGAGAAGCAGACAACAGTTTTCAATGATGCCGACAAGACATCATGATGTTCTAAAAATATAGAACCCATATCTCTGATCACTATTCTTAATCCATATGATATTCGTTGTGAAGTCGTCATCTAGGGAATGATATATCTCAGTTACGCTTTGATTGTGACTGTTCATATGAGCATCATGAGGATCTTGAAGTACATGGGTTCATACGGCCCCTAGCCCCGGGTTAAGCGGAATTAGACACAAGTTACGAAACGTAACGCCATACATCTTGCCATGTATTTTGCTGTCAGCATGCGATATGTATCGCCAAATTTGAGAAACCTTGAGTGGAGGCGCTTGGTGATATAGTCCTGTTTTATAAGTTTCTGCAACAATGTGTATGACGTTAATTAAAATCGACACAATTAACACAGGATCTAGCAAATGCTACTATGCGAGATATGTATACGCCATATGCAGGTCCCACTGGAATATTACTATCCAGAGAGGGATAGTTTACGATGTCGAAATTGTAATCATCTCTCTTGTCATAAAGTCGACGAGAGAGAAGGCCCGCTTCATTTTTGTAGCGATATAGGTCTAAACACCTTCACTGGATTTGACGGAACTACAGATAGCCCTACCGGCACATCATATTTAGACCTATATCGCTACAAAAATGAAGGTGGATATATATCCTTCACTGCGTCATTTATATAGCGATTATCCACAGCGAGAAGATCGTCTATATAGCGTTTGATGAATGAGAACGAACGGGCTTTGAATTGATTTGTTTTTGAAAGCGCCTGTATATAGTCATATTCATAACAGAACATATATAAGTCAGCCAACAGGGGTGCACAATTAGTACCCATTGGAATACCTATATGTTGTTGATATATTGTGTTGCCAAATTTCACATAGATATTTTTAATGAGAAATTCAAGCAACTCTATAAACAAAGAAACATCCCATGAATGATATCTCTTGTATGTAGCAGATCTAAAGAATGCTTCATGGCTTCTGATATTAATAAATCTACGATCAGTGTCATTTTGTCATCATTGCACAGGCGCGGCCAGGTTGAGTGAAAATTCTCAACTCTTTTGAAATATTCTGCAATATACATGTATCTATTCTTCCCGTAAATGGCAAGGAGGTACCTATAACACACGCGAAAATATAACAGTAGCGTATTTGTTTGGTTTAGGATGTGATCCAGACGATGAAACGCTAGTATCCCCATTCGAGAAGTACTTTGTTCGTATATGTATTTTATGGTTATTGTTACACTACATGAAAGGAGACCGCGGCAAACTGACAACAATGAAGGCAACTCCAATTAAGTGCTTAATTTGCTTTGATCTAATTATATTTTGTTAAAACAATGGACATATACTTTTGTTAGGCCCAGTGTCATTTATTCAGCTTTCAGACGTTTCCGTTGAAATACGACAATAACCTGAATGTGAATGACATTGTCCCATTCAAGGAGCCGGTAATAATGAATGAAGAAGATACGGTTACTTGAGGACTCGGCTCCGTCTTCACGCATGTGTTTTAATTGTCTCTTTAGAAAAGAAAAAAAAAATTATTCTTAATAGCTGCAATATTGATGTCATACAATTGTCAGTCTCCCTGAACAAAAATTACTCATTCAAGAAAAATTAAGCGGAGAAACGAAAGTCGTTCATTACAGAGAAACCCGGATGTAGCCCGGACAAAATCAGATGACAATTAGCAAATTGAGGGAGAGCAGACGTTAAGTTATTCATTTGCGCGTTATGACAACATCAGGGAGGAAATCAGCGTAGGATGAGGTGGTGTGTTTGTTGCGTTTGTGTAGGTTTAATGGTATTGAACAACACCGAACAATCTCCGAATAAGAAGTGGTGATGTCAGGAAGGTCTGCATTTTGTGCATTGCAAGGTCGTCTATAACTTTACAGTACTTCACTATCAAACTAAAACAAGGCCATATTTAACGCGCTTGTTGTGGATGCAAACGGAAATCGATACATGTAAGTTATTAAGTTCTGAACCGATAAATTGTATATGGAATTTCATGCAGTTTTTTTCAAGGTACACCCGGAAGCTGCAGGAGTGATGTTAAGTATGGAATATACATGTAGCTGTATTGAGATTGAGAATTTACTTTGTACTATAAAATTATATCCTCCTTTATTTGTAGGCATTAACAGAGGGTACAGTGTACATGTACATACCGTGGACATTACAGTATCAAAAAAAGAACATTATCCAAGTATACTGAGGGTAAGTGCACAATGATTTTCTTTTTTTGCATTTCCGGTTTGCTGTTAGTCCCGACATAAAGAAACATTTGCATTTATTTGATTACATTATTAAAAATATATGTTGTCTTTCTCGAGTGATGCATGATCATTCATTAATTGAATTAATTAACAGAGGGCATAAGAAGTCCAACATGATGGTCTCTGACCTGTATCTGATCTTTGGGCGTAAGCCTTGTAGACCTTGTACAATTTCAATTTATCCTGCATGATGTAACTACAGGGATCGAACATCGGAAGTTGTTACAGTCTGAGTCTCGGACAGCTTAATTGTGTGTGGTGCACGCACTTGTGGCCTGACCATGACGTTTTCAAACATACATCGCTTAGCCCTGTGATTGGTCAATAGTCAGAACACGGAAATGGTGGTGTCGATCCCAGATCTACATGAGCGACAAGCAAAGATGGGGCGCGGTTTTTCGAGATCTGGTTTCAATCAGATTGTGTCTCCTTGGGACTAGAATTATTGTTCAAATGTTGCAGATCAACTGTTGCCGCTGCAATTCTACCCTAAAGGTATAACCAGAGCAAATTGATTGTTTTGTATAGCTGGTTGTCCGAGAGACAATTATCGTAGCCCAGACGTCAAATGCAGTACTTGTATTGTAGGTAACTGACCCAGCCAGAGTAAACAAGAATATAATTGTATTCCTAAACTGATCATTTAGAGAAACCAAAAAATTCAGAAACCAGAAATAATCAAGGACAATGTACAGGCGATAAAAGACAACAACGAACAGACAAACAGACAGAGAGAGAGAATTCGGAGAACAGTGAAGGTATGGCAGGCCGTCAGTGCCAAAATCTCGGTCATTTAGACCGCGGTGTAAATCGACCTTCTACCGCGGTGTAAATCGAATTTATACCGCGGTGTAAATATTTTTGACTCGCATTGCAAGAATCCGCGCAATGCAAACATCACTCGCAATGCAAGGATCCGCGCAATGCAAGCATCATTCGCAATGCAAGGATCCGCGCAATGCAAGCATCATTCGCAATGCAAGGAGTGTGAGAGAATTTAATTTATTTAGTGTAAATAATTTTGACTCGCAATGCAAGGATCCGCGCAATGCAAGGATTGCGGGTGAATTTAATTTATTTAGTGTAAATACTTTTGACTCGCAGTTTAAGGATCCGCGCATTGCGAGGAAAAAATATTTACACTAAATAAATTAAATTCACTCGCAATCCTTCCATTGCGCGGATCCTTGCATTTGCGCGGATCCTTGCATTCCGAGTCAAAATTATTTACACCGCGGTATAAGTTCGATTAACACCGCTTTCTAAATGATCGAGGTTTTGGCACTGACGACCTACCATAGTGAAGGTCATGGTGCCTTGTATGTCACATTCTGGTCCCCGTTACGACAATCCAGCCTTGACTTAACTAAACTCGCGAACACGTTAAAAACGTAGCTCGTTGATGAGTCAGATGCTCGACATGTAGGGCCTGTATATTTTTTTGGACGTCATTTTATTACGATTAGCAAAGTGACACTCTCTTTTTATGTGTTTTGTCACATCATATATTATGCATCGAGTGTAACCGTGCGTAAATTCAGATAATAACAACTTTCAATGGCAGAGTAGACAATTGTATTTCATCTAACAGCAGTATAGAGGTGCTTAAAACTGAATACAAACTATTCCCTATGTTTAAGTTAACTTTCCTCGTGTTTAATTTAACTGTCAGAAGAGAATGCCAGCACAGCAAAGCGTTTCAGTGTAAAAAAAAAGTATAAAACAAAACTTATAGTCGATCTTCTTTGAAGCCAATCAATCGCGGCCACTTGATGTAATAGTTAATAACCTATTAGAAGACATGTTGATGACGTCTATATTGTCTGGTTACAATTACACGGGTCTGATCCGTCATTCATTATTCAGCCATCGTCCATTAAAGAATATCCGCGTCCATTCCAAAGATCTATTCCATATTCCATATAACAGCATTGGCACCAAATTCGAAAAGATATACATAACAACAGGCTAGTTTCTTGCGAGAGAGAAGCGGTCAACTGTTTTCAATGAGGTCTGCTTATGGTTGCCTATATGCCGAGATAAAATTGTTCAAAATCTTTTATGTTGTCTCGGAATGTGCAAGGGACTAATAATACGCAAATGTAATACAACAATGTTCCAGGCACAACCCTTACAATAACTAGGGAATAGCTAGCTTAACCGGGAGAAACATAGCAGCTGAAACACAGAATCTGGTGGTAGAGGATGTGGTGGGTGGCGAGGGGAGAAGACGAGACTATCTTCCCCCAGGGCTTTAGATGGTGTCCTCTTTTTTTCCATCGAGCGATTAGAAAGAGTCTGTCCTATGTAATGTAAGTTTGTCATTTTCTATACGCTTCTTCGAAAGATTGGTGATGGCAGGAAGTTTTCGTCTGTCCTGGACTCTGGACACCTTTCTTGTCACATCGCTGATTAGCAACGGCTACGAGCCCCTGGGCAATAACAATGGCTATAATCTACAGGTTATGTGCCTGTTGGCAGTGCACGCATTGGTGACTCTTCTCAAGCAAGACACCTGTGAATTACTCATTAAGGTGCGCGATTGGCTTATATTCTCTCGCATCTATTTAGAATCTAATTAGCAAAGCTGCTAATTTGCAGATATTTTCTAGGATACTTCGCTATTTAGAACGAGATGCTAATTATACAATATATTCTGTTTCCCCCAGACAAATCCACCGACCGCAATAATCCCCCCTGCATCGATTCAACTGAACGAAAATGTTGAATGAGAATTTTTTCCACTACCAGATTATGCAGCAGAGTAAACTTGCTAAATGATCGACAATGTTCGAGTCTCTCACACGAGCTACACCAACTGATTCGGGTGAGTGAGAATATCGTTCGACATGTCCGTGACGTCAATGACAAGTTATACCCCAGTGAGGTTGCCGATACTTATTAAAGCGAATAACGATCATCTTCCATGGTCCAAAGTCAACATAACCTGTGACGTAACATGACGTCAAGCAAAGCTTCACGCGAGCACATTACATTCTTCACAGTTTGCTCATACTGAGAATGTCGGCGTTTTCCGTTACACGAATGATTTGCCTAAAATGTAGACTATATACATATGTGCGAAGCTGGGACTTGGAGCTCTTGTTCCTCAGAAAGAAACAATATATTGTCTGTTACGCTTCTTGAATCAGCGTCGGTCCTATAGTCTCTTACTCCATTACAGGAGAGTATAACAGACGTGGGGCAGTTAGGCTGATTAAAAGAGCGTAGTCTCTTGTCTGAATACTGGACGAAAATAGCTTACCATATATAAATATACCAGTATGCATAGCACATACTGTACAAACGACGAAGATTAAGAAAACGTCACACCTTTATGTGTGAAAGATCGGAGAGGAACCGAGGATGATGGTCACCCATCCTTTTGTATTTGAGAATTTTCACCCCAGCGTTAACGGTGAGTCGTGTTCTGGGGTTTATAATTGCGGTTTGACCCTTTACCTCAGGCAGGTAGACAAATGTCGAGGATTGCCTGATGCCCTTTAAGTTTGAAGCCGTAGGTATATTTTTGTTTTATCAGCCCCTATTTCAAGTGAGTATTCTAATTATATCTAGCTTGCAGGTCATTCTGAGTTCCTCTGTCCTACGTCTTGTCTCCTCGGTTATTTTCTGTCGTGCCCGAGTCGTTCGGCATTACGTGCAGTTCATACGAGAATCGCGCAAATTTAGCACGTGACCAGCCATGAGGCCGCCGAACTATTATCATTTTTCCCCGAAAGAGGTCGCTAGCTCAAATTTGTTTAGGTATACGTGTTGATGTATCATGCTAGTGTATAGGATGGATTTCTATATCTGACTGACTGAAGAAAGGACATGGGACGTTAATATGAAATAACTCCTTTTTTTGAAGTCCAAGATCAAATCACCCACACGACCACTTCGATGTCATGAACAATGTCACATTACAAGCCAGACTGGACAAGATGATTTTCGGGTTATTGCCCAACCTCACCACAGCGCATGCTACAGTTTCATAGGCTCACTCCACTTTACCCCTACCCATACAGGACGATGACAAGACGACGTTGATATGACGTATAGAGGAACACCCATGCACACATGATTTAGTTTTAATCCGACCGCACAACTCCTTCAGTTTTGCACATGAGCGAACTACTTTTCATATGCTCTTCCATCATAAACGGGAAATAATCTCAAAATCATTCTTTTCAAGTTAACGCTATGGCAACAGAGGTATTATACAGAAATAATAAGTAATCGAAATGTTCGGCAAACATCGATTTTACTGTATACGATGTCACTTCCGGCGGTGTGCTGCTCGGGCTGGAATCCTATCCAAAAATATGACTGGTGGCTGGGGAATTATTATACCCTAGTGAGGTGGTTGGTTAGTGCCTACCGGTAAATGCATATATTTACATCGTTGGAACTAAAGTAGGAGTTATCTTGGTATCCATTTGTAATTGTGTGTAGTCTTCCTTTATATATACAGCTCAAATATATAAGAACTGGATAAAGTTGAAGTCTGGCAGTTGGAGGCCTGGAGATACAATTTGATCCCATCAATGTGGACTTGTACTAGCTCTAGCACTATAATGTACTATGATTTATTTAAAAACAATCTCGCAGATGTTAAACGATTACAAAATGACCAAAGACTATTGCAAAGAACATCTAGCGAAATTATGCAGTATGTAATGAATGTTTGTGGAAGCCACAATTACCCCACAATGTCAAGGACAATGGAGGGTACTTTAGTGCTCACCCCTCACTCGTCCCCATTAGACTTGTTTAACCCCAAACCCCATTATCCTCAAGTACTCAGTCGCCGCATGTCGACACGCCGATGACCCTATGATTTCCTTCCTGCACGTGTGTTATATTTTCATCTGTGTCGGGGGCGTTTGTTCCTAGCGTTTGTTACCCATGCACTGTTAAATCAGCCGAAATAATTCGCAAAGGATTTGATTTTTTCGCCCGACACTCTTCCGTTCTGTGGGCTTTGATTCTGCCTTCCTCTGTGTTGTCTCGTACATGAAGGTAACAACCAAAATGCGGAGAGTTACGTATATCAGAATATGCCACTTTATGTAAATTACCGACTAAAAACTAATTTAATCCATTGGAATTGCATGACATAAGTTTGTCCTGCGAAAGAAAAAAAGCATGCCTAGTGACAACCACTTTCTTGTGATAAGGAATATCAGATGGTGCATGGTCGTTAGATTCTTGGTATGTGCTTTAGAATAGGTTTACCAGAAGACTATTCTGTGAAGTCATGTGACGCAGTCAGTATGTCGGCACCTCTTCCCACTTCCCTTATATGTGTTGTAATTAAAGTTACAATCAATATTGTATTGGCTTTGCGGTCAATATTGTACATTCGGAGCATAAAGGAGCTCCATGGTAATCTTTCTAACTGTATTTGAGACTTGAGAACTTGAGAGGAGAGTTTTTCTTCGATTTAAAAGTTCAGAATAGGGAACACGGCACAGTTTGCAAAACGTCGTACAAGTCAAATCTCCTGTCAGAAGAATCTGTGCCAGGGTCACTCGATAAACGCTCATGTAAGCTCTACAGATAGCGACTTGAAACGTCTGGGCCCAGCTTGGACAATTCAGTCTGATTTGTTCGCCATTTTGTTTAATTGGACTCACTACTATAACCAATGGAACATGCTTTTTATACTGGCAAAAATGTTTATAGCTGCAAAATCTGCGCTGACAACAAGTACTCGTTCTCACCTGAATACTTCAAAGAGTATTTATTATGCATAATAAGTACTTTGCACACTCCTCATTTAAGCTCCGAAATTATTTTTGCTTACCCCTCTGGAGGAAAGGTGTCCAGTGTTAATGCGACGAGATCTCACTTAACTGATCTGACTGGCACAGGCTTAATGTTGAACCGTGTACGTTTTTTTAATTATGCAGTATGTTAAAAAGTACTGTGTGGAATTTCTCTCCATCTTTCTTTTCTAAACTTTGTTTAATCAAGTGGACAGACAAGTGCAATACATTTTCTACTCATAAAATGTTCATATTCAAACTCGAAGGTCATACTGATAACCACTAACAATTTAAGCTATTGCAACTATTGTTAAATTCTCCAACCATATATTTCAGTAAATAAAATATGAGTTATGTAGCTTCCGCAATTATTGTGAAATTAGAAAAAAGAACTGTCATTAAACTTGATGGATCTTGGGTGGAGTTATGTTACAAAGACCCGCTTCCTGTCTATACGAGATTTCCTGATAAGCGACCACAAATCCCGGTTTATTTGTACTGCAAATTAGTGCCGGAAAAAGCAATGCGAAGTGAGTAGAGTTTTTCCAAATATAGCTTGATTAGCCGCTGGTCTATATTTCCCTATATTTCTTTCTGTGATTAATGTTATTAAAATTGTTCGTGGAGTATGATTATGATTTCAGTGTCCTTGCCTCGCTAACTACCTCTCCACAGATAATGACAGCCCTCTCCTCCTAATGAGGATGAGAAATATTAAATATCGCGAAGTACATGAGATACGCATATACGCTATATAGTCTGTCTTAAGCGGTCATCTCTTGATCAAAACTATAAGCATATCGTTGAATCGTCCATCGTCGTCACGGTAGAGAATAATACCAAATGTGTTAATTTGAGACTGTTCTGAAATCTGACTAACTGTGTCCAACTCTGAAGGACCTGTAACAGTTTAGTGACATTTGGCCCTCATGTTGTGCGGTTTATCCAAAATAAACTATATAAAAATTCGCAAAAAAATCTGACAGCTTACAGTAACTCTCAGTCGCTGTTCTTTGACAAAATGTGTTCCGATGTACCAGTCTTTGATCATTGTTGATATTCTCGAATTAAAAGAACAGTGTTCACAATCTTTCCATGTAGTCGTATTCTAAACGTGAACACTTTATTGTTCAAATTGTAATGGCCCAAAAACAGAACACTGAAAGAGGTGTTCCGGTGTGGAGGTTAAGAATGTCCGGTGGCTAAGAGTGTCCGGGTCCTATCTCCCAACCCAGCTAGAACATTTTTCTCCTCATTGGGGACAAGTGTCCGCCCTTGCTTGCTACAGAAAAGGATATGAAAAGGGACACTAATAACCAGGACATTCTTATTCATCACATCGGTTTAGAATACTAACTGCTGGTCCATTGTAAGTTTTAGAGCACTCTTGCTATTCTTAAACATATAAGAACAGTAGTGTTCAAAATTTGATTTTTGTTTCTTTCATTTAGAGGTTCTAGTATTCTAAATGTGCACACTGGTTGTTCAAATTCGTATTATTTACAAAACAATAATGGTAAAATTGAGAACATCGATATTCAAAGTATACGAAAAGGGACGCTTCCGAATTTGTTCTGTGGTCAACTATATACAGGCGATTTTTCACAAAATCACTACTTCGAAGGTGTCAAGACATTTCGGCACGCGACATTTCGAAACGCGACATACAGTATGCGACATTTCGGCACGAATGGTGAGTTCGACATTTCGGCAACTTTATTTCACAAACCAAAACATTATAAAAATTAAGATTTTTACTTTTTCTGCCAAGATATGAATTTATAGTGAGTCACAGCGTTAGAAAAAACAAGTGCATGCTACATAATATAATTTGGACATATTACACTGTGAATGAGTTGCGGTAACAAGATGCCAAAAAAATCACCAGTAACGTGCCCCGTTTTCTCACCGGCCTTCTCCGACGAAAGCAATGATTTCAAGAAATTGTCACCACCAGCGATATTGTTCGTTCCGTTTTGAAATTAATCCAAACCGCTGATTTTCTTTATCGTCACCAGTTTGCCTGTCTCCTTAAACTAATTATACTGGTGACGTGTGTATAAATCATCGTCTAGATACCCGATATGTAATTCCGTTAACGTTGTTGGTGATAAATTAATAAATCAACGATTATATCTGAGCGGGAAGTCCTTGATGTCAAGGGCCGAAGCGCCGGTAGAGATAAATGTTCCTGCGAAAGGACTGGTCTTTCGCTTATCGGAATTATCGGTGACGCGCAGACGATACCGGTGTTCAACCATCCAAATCTGCTGTTAATCACCAATTGAGAGCGGAAGTCAACACGAATGGTCCAAAGGTACATATTCGTTGCGGATCCTATCTCATTTGCTCATACCGCTACCGTACCGTATATACCAAACATCTGATCGATGTTTTGTTGCGTTTTGCGACTGATTTTTCAATAAACAGCATCTTGAATAGAATCCACGACATTTCGACACACGACATTTCGAAACGCAACATTTCGGTATGCGACAAAATTTTCGGCGCGCGCGATATTTCGGCACGTGACATTTCAGCACAAAGTGCATGGAGGGTACGACATTTCGGCAACTTTTTTCGGACTTGTAGTTAGCTTAAGAACATCTAATGGAGTGTATCACTTAGTTTGAGATAATGTACAGATATATATGAAAGATTTTACAGAGATAAAGTTGCAAATTCCCCATCAATCGGGCTATAAGGTCATGCCAGGTGAGGCTAAACTTTTAAAATCTGTATCGAATATATAAGCGTAGGTATCTGGGTTGTAAAACATGTTCGTTACATAGTCTTAATAAATTCAGACTATGTAACGAACATCTTTTCAACCCAGATACATATGATTATATATTCGATACAGATTTTAAAAGTTTAGCCTCATCTGGCATGACCTTATAGCCCGATTGATGGGGAATTTGCTACAATAACTACACTTTATCTCTGTAAAATCTTTCATATATATCTGTACATTATACATGTATCTCAAAATAAGTAATAACCACAGATCTGAAAAAGCTACCGAAGTGTCGTACCCTCCTTGTACTTTGTGCTGAAATGTCACGAGCCGAAATATCACGCGCGCCGAAAATTTTGTCGCTTGACGAAATGTTGCCTGCCGAAATGTCGTGTGTCGAAATGTCGTGGATTCTACTTCAAGATGCTGTTTATTACAAAATCAGTCGCAAAACGTTACAAAACAGCGACAAGATGTTTGGTATATTCATGCACGGTACGGTAGCAGTATGTTTTTCCTTTACGAAGGTCAATGAACAATGTTAGGCCTATGCATTAGGTTATGGGAGAAGAAACAGTATCTCATTAAATTGTATCTCTGTAGTACGGAGCAATCAAGGTATGTCTTGATGACAGTGGCTTGTTATCAAACGTCTAGCTTTGATCCGGCTCTAAAGCGACTGATATCATTGTGAGTCTATGCACGGGTAATTAATCAACCGAGGGAATCATTTGGAAGATTACTTGATATTGACACTACTATTCTGTCCATTATAAGTAGTTGTCAAAGATGAAAAGTTAGTCCCGCATATGAAACTGAACTCTGCAAAAAGACCACTTGAAATAAATTTGTAATTCTCTCGACTTTATAATAGTTGTTCAATTGGACAAATGTCGTTGATGCTGTTTTTAGTATTAACAGGCGGTCATTTGGTGTGTAACTTATATCCCACGCCGAGTCACATTGCCGAATGTTAAACTCACACGCCACTATGACCGTATACGGCGTTATTGACCTTTGTCCGAGTGAACATCAATTATGACATCAACCTATGCAAATGAACCCCGCTACAGGAAAAAATATATATGAATTATCTATGGAGAGTATTATTTCAAGCGTAAGATATATTATCAATATCACAGAGTAACCTGTTTGTAAACACGCTGCAAAAACGAAAATTTCTTCGGAGCATAAGACTTTTGACAAACTCTAATGTAGACGACTGATAAAAATGGACGGATTATGGTATATGCTAGCTACGTTATTTATGGGACGGAAGCACACGGGATACACGGGTTCCTGTTGCTTCAATGCATTTTGCTGAGAAGCAACAGTAACTTGATAATGTGGTATGTAGCTCTGTAATATCACTTGTCTTTATTGCCCCATGTAAGCGTCCTGTCTGTGTCTTGTGTGCTGTCTTCAGTGTTTTATAGGGTGGGTTGAGGGTGGCTCGTTCCATGGTGCTTTAAATATTTCTTCTTTGAAGTAGCAGGAACACAACTTGGCTGGGTGGTGCTTAGTTGGTTCGTCGCGATATAGCTGAAATATTGTTGAAAGCGACGTTAAATTCTATTCACTCACTCACACGGGATACATGCTGTTGGGTGGCTTGGCATCCGTCCGTTTACTCACAAGGGCTCGTTACCGCTGTTAATTTGGTAATTATGTTGAAGGGGCGGTGTCGAGGTCGTAAAGAAAGAAACCTACCCCCATTAACATAATTACCCAATTAGAAACGATAACGGTCCCTGTGCGTTTACTCAGTTGGGAGTGTATCAATCCCCGTACACCAAGTGCAGTGCGGATGAATACAAATACACTCCGTGTATATATGGTTTTTCCAGAAATAGGACCTAAATTTGGACTTTAGTTCGCAGTTGTTCGTGGATGCACCAAACGTCTCCATTAACACAGGATAGAGATACGCCTGATTTTAGCGAGGATGACTATCAGTTTGTGACCATGGTTTTGACAGTGGCCTATCCAATCTGACAGCTGTTCGTTATGTAAAACCCCAAACATGTATTGAATCTCCGGAACTGCATATTATTTCCAAACGAAGACCTAGTCTTCACTTGTGGTTAATAGGAAATAAAGGGGGAAAGTACTGGAAAATGCACCAAACCATGCAGATAGGAACAGCTGTGTTATAATAACACATTAATATAAATGTGCATTTGAAAATACGTAATCCATATACTCTGGTGCCATGATCTGTTTGTATGGCCCAAAGCCGCGATTTTAATGTCTTAAGCCGCAATAAATAATACCGTTTCACGATGAATGCAGTCAATTGATCATCTCATTCATGTTCGCAATGTCTACGAGATCACAATGAGCTCAACAAAAGTAATCTGAATTTATTGTCTAGGGTAGTATTTGTCTGGAACGGAACTCATACGCCGATAATATCCTAACGATTTACATCAGCCGACTTTGCTCTGACGCAAGTCACATGCATGCGACAGCACTGTGCTTTACAAGGTTAGAGACAACTACCTCTCTACAATGGAGGTAAGAAAAGCTGTTTTTGCCAAACAAACTCAAGAATAAGTCGCCCGTCACAGGGCGATCATAGACAGAAATATCCGCATCGGGTCGTATTAAAGACAATTGCCGGCTGTCTAATTTAAAAACTGTCTCTGTTAAAAACAAGACATCTTAGCTTTCTAAGGGCATTTCACGTTTCACTTAACACTACCCTTAGATTTTCGCTGTGATTCGGCATGTATTTCACACGGCGCCATCTATCTAGAGGGAGATAATCCAGTTCGAAAGTTGTTCCCAAAGCATGAGGTCAAATGTCGGCCCCATTTAAACGAGCCAATGAAATTATCTGTATTCAAATATTTCTCACACATGCAAACATGTCAGTTTCACGAGGCGCAAGACTGGGGGAGTCTACGCGAGACCAAAACGAAGTTGTGCAAATTAGCTATTTTATTTCTCACTCTAGTGGAGCATGCTTCTTTGTTTATCTTAAGAAACAAACGGCCTAACATATTTGAAAACAAAATAAAATCGGCGGCAGACCACTACGTTTCTACGTATGATCGTGCCATGCGTTCGGATGATGAAAACGAGACTGCACGCTTTCATTGGACAATCATTGTTACGACATGTAACAATATTCACATATATAAACTATAAGTCACGTGATGATTTTAGAGTATTCTGATAAATAAAATCAAATGTTATCAAACAAAAACGACATTTTTACCTTCATTTCAGAGAGGTAGTTCTCTCAAATATTCCATAACACAGCAAGGAATATTCCATACCATGCTATGAAATGAATTCGTGTGAGAGTTCGCTGATAGTCGGCGAATATTCCATAGCATGTTGAAGATTCTTTTTTTAGTGTAAATAACAAATTAAGCCAAAGCGGCAAGTCCGATTTTAACCTGTGTGATACTCTTTTAAGCTTTTACATTTTCCAACGTTAACATACATCTGGCGTGTTTAGCGGAGCTGAGGGAGAATTCAAATTTTCAAACAGAAACCCAAGATTTTCATTGGCCAATGGAGAGAAGCGGAAAAAAACAGTCAGTCATAGATTTTCTGTGAAGATTGCGGGCATTTGAAACAGATTTTCATCATGTTATCTAGTCACTTAGATTCGTAGAAGGCGGTTGCAGCAAGTCACTTTTTTTAGCTTGGGACAGAGCGGCCTGAAATATTGATTTATTTCGACTCAAACAGTTTAGATCGGAAATCCTTCCAAAACCACCGAAATACGATGCATCGTTTTTGGCAAGAAAAAAAATGTCCACGTGAGAAGAAAAAAGAATTTCAATGTCTGGTGCCAAAGCCAATTCAAATTTCATCTTAAAATTGATGAGCTGCGCACGCATCGAAGTTTCCTGGTGCTCAACGGTATCACGATAACCGGGCGGGAGTTAGTGTTTGTTGGATACATGGATGGATGTACCTGAACGCTTCATCGCAGAGCGATGGGCACTGGTCGTGCAAACACACCATGCAACCCGTTCTCCCGAATCCACCCTACACTATTCCTCTTATCAGTGCAAACACCGTTAACTGAGAAACGCGTTTCGCGTCGTATGAGCAAGATCATTTTTTGAACACCTCACGCGTTCAGCCGGCATCACCAAACGCGTTGGCCAACAACTTGTTTATTCAGCTACATCTAAGGGTAGGAATACACCAGAGCCGTCATCGCAATGCGATTCGCATATGCGTTGTCGCAACAAATTGAACAAGTTGCAAAAAGAAGTGGTGAACACACTATTCGCATTGCGTTGAGTATCGGTTGCGTTATAGCTTTGCGTTGCCGTTGGAATTGGGAATTTTCCATTTTTTGACGCGCGGCACAGGCCTACGCATTGCCTTTGGAAGGTCAAGGACATTATTATGCACACTTTGGCGCCTACTTGGTGCTGAATTACCATACGTTATGTTATTTAAATTAGGTATAGGCATATACGCAGCCTCCATCGCAGCCAAAAGACGCATATGGTGAATGCACGGACAAATGCGTTGTCGCGAGCGTTGCCGCCTGCGCCAACGCAACGGCTCTGGTGTATTCCTACCCTAACTTGTTTTGGACAAGCACGTTACAGTTGCAGGTCACCCAACATAATGAAAATACATGTAGGTCAACGCGTTAGGTGCTATTGACGGAACGCTTAAATCATTCTCGCTACCACAATGGAGTATATCGTAGGGCATAGCTGTGGCCTCTGCGACAATGCGCGTAAAGTGATACAAAATCAGTGACAACAATGCGTTACTCACAACTCGAAACACGTTTTTTTTCAGTTTACAGAGTAGTAGTCCCAAAATTCTGATAATAAAATATCTCCCTCTTCACATGTACTGCTACCACTCTATGCTTTCCTTGTGGATCCGGTCGAAATGCTGAACTGGACAGTGGGAGAGCTGGTCAACATAAATTCTGTATCTGTTTTGGATACGGTGGAAATACGGTGAACACGAAATAAGAATATTCTGTGAACTTGAAATCGCTTTAATCATCTAAAGCTGCTATCAGCATCACCAATGTTAACATTTGATGAGAAATATTGTAAGGAATAATATTCCAGCAAATAAAAATTATTTTGATTTATCACTGCCGGGAAGCCCAAGCGAAGTGATCGGGAACCCCGAATAACGTGTCCAGGAGCCCCGATTTGCTTGCATCCAATCCGTCCATAAACGAGGTTGAGCTATGTCAATTACTCGCCTAAAATATTAACACCATGTAAAGTGTGAACGGTGAACTTGCCGTCCATTAGTGTTCGTATCTGGCTTCAGTTCATAAGTGCACGGCCTGTTCTCTATCGGTCAATTTCTAGCAAATGAAGAAAAGCGTCTGGAAACAATGAACGAAACTAATGATAGTCTTCACCTGTGTTGACTGTTGCTTCTGGAAACGCGGTATGCTGTTGTGACAAACTGGTATACAAATAGGCAGCCGGATTCGGTATATATGAGTGGATTTAGGTCTCCAAATATAGGTCGCATTGGCTTCAAAAAATATTTAGCTAATGCAAAGATATTTCACAATCCCATTTTATGAAGATATATCTGAAGATTTTAAAATTTAAATTACCCCTTTCAGAAGGATTAGGATGAATCGGACTAAACATGCCATGGTACAGGCTTGATTGGCATTACTTTCTATGGGCATTCATATATTCATGCACTCCGCTAGACCATCTCTAAAATTCTCGTTCTGTCCACATTTGCTATAATCGTTATACATGTACGTCTGTAGGCCTTCAATAAAATGTATAGGGGGGTTTTGGGGGCGATTAATTATGGCCCCTACCATATTTCTTCTAATTTTTCGAACAGCATTTTTAGTCTTAGAAGCAGAAAAAACCTCTTTATGTCAATTGAGGCTAAATACTGTGACTTGGATATGTTATTTAACCCAATAACTGAAAAGACAGCTAGTGGAATTTGTAGAATATTAAGAGAATTTTTCTCTGTAGATTCAAGAAATTAACTTTTGCCGTCTGAATAATTAGAGGAAATATGGTTTCAATTCAATTCAATTCAATTTTTATTGTACTGAACACCCTAGACAGGGCAGAGTACATAAAGAACACGAAAGAAGCAGCATAAGCCTCGAACAATCAATATTAAAACAACATCATTTCTGACTTTCTACTATATTTCAGCAACCAACGAAACGAAACTTCGTGTCTTTATAGTTTATTATATTGAATCATTTTGGGTCCATTTGCCTACCTTCCCTCCCCCCCCCCCCACTTCTATAACATGGGCGAATTCAAATAACGATCATAATGATGTGTGAACAAGAAGTTGCTTTCCGTCTTTGTCTGCATAAAAGTGCCCAAAACTATTTTATTGTCCATCAGATAGTCATTTCCCAAATTATTAAACACTTATGCTGAGAAAACTTGGATAATATGACTTATATAATATGATCTCACTGTGACGTGAGAAGGCAGCCATCTTTGATTTTTCAAACTAACCCAGTTAGTTTTTTCGGGATTTGAATGGACGAGGGTAGCACAGATATACATTCAACTATTCTTCGAAGTTATTTTTTCGTTTCCATTGTTGACGCGAACATTTTGGTCGTCAGTAGCTCTATTCGGGAACTATATCGACAATGCCAAGTGGGGGGTTCCCTGGCATAGCAGCAATATAGATTAATGCATTTGCAAACGTACACGCTATCATCTAACAATGACTATCGCTAGTGTAATGGTATATAATTATTCTGCCCTGTGACATTACGAAATACAAACAAGGCACTAATGTTCACACGTAACTTAAATTAACCGGCGCTCGAGCTAATGTCCGAAATTGGTGATACATGTAGCAGCACAACTTTCGTTCCATGACAAATTGCCTTAAATTACCCTCAGTGACAAGGATGTAATGACCTTGACATTGAATTGCTAATTGGGGCCAAGGGTTAAAAGGGGGACGCCCGTATATCGTCAAAGACATGATTATTTCAACGGGAAGAGATGCCAAACTTTTCAAACCTTGCCTTTGTCCAACTGTTGCGGAATAATAAGCTAGCATTTTTCATACATCTGCTCAGCAAAACAGTAAATTTGACACGCAGTAGTGTAATAGACTCGGTTCTACTGTTACAATGTGATGACATATTATGGCTTCTCACGTAAACCCCAGTCAAAAGTCTGCCAGGGGGTTAGAACGGGCTGGCGTTGAGCTGGCATGAAAGATATGACCTGTGCACTGTCAGAAAAGACTTGTTAGAAACAGAAGAGATGCAGTCCAGAATATACACAATACCAATTACAACGGCGATAAACAAAGAGGGAACGGTGCACGCGGTGATAAAACATATCTGTTTGTCTCCAGATCCTTTGTGGTGTGTTTCACCCCTACTGTATCTCTGTGTACTCGACACATCCACGGTCTATATTTAACAAACCCGAGTTATAGTTGACTTCGAAACATCATCATCCGAACGTGTGGCAAGTGAATCAGTGTAGCAGAAGATGACACATGCGTGATCAGCAGCACTTCACGAAATGAACATACACTGTAAATAACGCAGTCAGACGCGTCTCAACATCATGCATAACATTGTGTCACTATTTTGATTTTATTGTGGTGATTTTTTGTTAGCATTTGGGTTTACTTGTGAACGTCTATCGAACATGTTTACCAGTTCGGGTGGACCTAGAAGACTTCCTGACATGCCATTTTAGTCAGTGCAATAGAAAGGTAAAAGGCATCGTTCTCCATTAATTCCTCCTGTACAGGCTATATTTCAACAGAGGCTTTTTAAACTATTTTTCTTATCTCTTGAGCTAGGGGGCTGAAGCTTACCACACTAAACCCTTGGGCCATGCTCTACCAGAAAGTGTAAAAAAAAACAAGAAAAAACAAACAAATCCAAGATGGCCGTTTTCACGACGTGACATTGTTTGGTCGATTTTTCGCTCAGATTTTTCGAATTTTTTATTTATGTGTTGTTTTTGTTGCAAAAACTGCACTGCCTGATAAATTAGTAAATAAAACAGATTTTGCCCAATTTTTCTCGAAGAAAAGTAGGAATTTTGAAGAAAAATGACGAAACCATCACTTTCCAGGTCCCTCGCATGGCCGCCATCTTGAAGTTACTTATGATCCTCTATCGGAGGTTATTTATGCAGATATGCTGAAAAGTTGCCGAGGGTCAACTTTCATTTTTTTTGTCGTTCCGGAGATAGTGGAGAAAGTTTGGTAAGTGATAATTCGATCACAGAAAGTGAAATTTTCAATCACAGAATCAATGGGAGATCATTTTGTAAGACAGGAAGTTGTCAAAATACAGATAATCCATTATTTCTTCGTTATTTGAAGGATTTTATAGGGTGATCCAATTAATAAGAAGAACTGATTGAACAACGTCCACACACAATTGGGGTGACGGAATTTAGATAGAGTCATTGAAGTAGTACGAGGATTAATCGTCCCAGATATGTATATGATACTTGGGTTTTGACACTTTCTATCATTCCTTATTTACCTAAATATGTTTCATTGTTGTCCTTTGTAGAAATTGCTTCAAAGTATGTTTCAAGTCCAAGAAGTATGTTCAAACATCTAACACTGACGTTAAACTGTACCTCGGCAACCTAAAATAAAATACCTCTCGAACATATAAATTTCATCTCACTACCGCACTTGTTTACGTTTTCACCTGGACGAATGTTATAGCCAGGACGAGAGCGTTTTCACCTGGAAGAGAATGTTTTCACCTGGATGAGAATGTTTTTATCCGAGCGAGAACGTTTTCACCTTGGCGAGAAAGTTTTCACTCGAACGAGAACGTTTTCGCTTGGACGAGAACGCTTTTGACATCTTTACTTGAACGAGAAAATTTTCACCGGGATGTGAACGTTTTTATCTAAACAAGAACGTTTTCACCTGGACACGAACATGTTAGTCTGAAAGAGAACGTTTTCACCCGGATGAGAATTTTTTCACCTCGATAAGAACGATTTTACCCGAGAGATAACGTTTTCACCTGGACGATAACGTTTTCACTTGGATGAGAACGTTTTCACCTGGATAAGAACGTTTTCACCTGGAAACGGTCACCTGAGTAAAAACTGTAGTTTCTAATCTGGTTGGGATAGGAAACTATCTTTCCCCTGGGTGGAAATATTTTCACCTGGGTGAAAACAACTTTCCACCTCGAAAGGTTTTCACCCAAGTGAAATTGTTTTCACCCCAATGAAGAGCTTTTTCACAGGGTTGAAACTCCCGAGAATGTAAATCGAAACTAAAATGACAGATATGTCGTATAAGAGCCACCGTACACTCTGTGAATCAAAATGACCTTGATACAGTAAGAATTCCAAACACGATGCAATTTAGGTGTGTGAGATTACAAACAAAGCAAGTTTGTTATTTGTAGATGTATACTGGCTTATCGCACCACCTCTATGACGTAAGAATGTTTTTTAACCGGGTCGGATTCTTATATTTAATTAACCATATTAATATGTAATCGCACGTCGTGTGTCACCGTTAATCTTTAATTTATTGCGTTGATAGTGTGGGAAGCACAAACCACTGGCTCTATGGTCGACCTTGATGTCAACGAAATTTATACGTGACATCTACATGCGACGATAGATTACACGTATTAAAGCAGGTGTAATTCTGGCTATGCGCAAATTATACTAATTAAATTCGCACCCTAATTAATTAATTAAGTAATCAGACTCGCCTTGTTCGGCACAAGATTGACAACATGGTGAATGAAGCTTTTGGAATTTATATGTAAGTATATGCTGGTTCCTTCGATTTGTGGGTTGCATGAAAGGTAATTTTTCATAGAAACGTAAGAATTATTGAGAGATACAGGGGAGAGACAAACTGAAAACCGCCACTTGGGCATTGTAATATTGACAGCTTTGCGTCACATGATCGGGGGGGGACGTTATCACCGGAAATGACGCGATCACCGGAAGTGACATTATTACCGAAAATGACGTAAGCACCGGAAGTGACATCAACACCGGAAATGTTATCATCACCGGAAGTGACGTCATCACCGAAAGTGGCGTCATCGCCGGAAGAGACGTAACGCAAGAGAATGTTATTGTTGCGGTTGAGGTTTAGGATCAAGATCTGGGTGGAATGCGGGCGGGATCAGTTTCAAGATCAGAACCATGTTCAGGATGCATGGCCGGGAGTAAAACTGGTTTAGGTTCAGTGATTCGACCAATCACGGTACACCGTACATGTACACCGTGAATGTGCATCGTTCGTGTATAGGCCTACCGCCCTTGAACATGTACATCGTCCATGTACACCGTCCCATTACGTACACACCGTCCATGTACATGTACACCACTCATGTACACCATCTATGTACATCGTTCGTGTTAACCGCCCGTGTGCGTGCACGTAATGTCCTTTTCCGTCTACGACGTACTTTGACATGGACGGTGTGTTCATGACATGGACGGTGTGTCCATGACATGGACGGTGTGTCGATGTCAAAGTACGTCGTAGACGGAAAGGAGGAGCTGTCAAAAGTATGTCGCGATTGTTACAAAATGTAAACGTTCGCAGCCCAAGTCAGTCTGATGTATCCAGATGATTAAAGGGCTACCAAATAACTTTTCATTTGCTTGATTGTTTACCTGTATAGGAAAATCAGCCAAGTCTGTATCAGCCATAGTGTATGTTAATATTAGATATTCAAGATCGGGAGGAGGGAGGGAATTTGGCTTAATGTCACACTCAAGTTTGTTTCACTCATATGGTGACAGTCAGTTTGGTTGGTGGAGGAAGCCGGAGTACCCGGAGAGAACCACCGCCCTTCGGCAAGTAACTGACAAACTTTCACACATGGATTAGCAGAGCTCGAACCCGTGCCCGTTCAGCGGTGTGAGGCTAGCGGTCACCAGCGAAGCGCCTTAGACCACTGGGCCACCGAGGGCCCTATTCAAGATCGGGATCGACTGGCATCGGTAGTTGGCTACTCGAGTCCATCGATGAATTGTAGCCGGTACATGTACACAGCTTTTAATTTCTTTTTTTCATATTTCCCTTCTAAGACAGTTGCATGTTATATATAAATGGAGCATCAGGATGAAATATGTCTTTCACAAAGCACGTCCCGGTAGTTGATTCGAGAATAGTGGATGGGCTATTTAAACTGGTACATACGACCTATACAATGAGATATGTTGTGTGCAGGTTTGGTCATTACAGGTAATTCAAAGCTTATCTGACTTTCGGTAATTTTTGTACCTTGTACCCGCATCTATTTTGTGAAGGACCAAGGCTCACTGGAAAACCGAGCGGTAATTATCGGATTAAGGTAGACGAGATGAATCAGCTGTTTATTGCTGATCTTTGTTCGCAACATCAATTTTGTCCTCGAAATTTCCTTTTATGTGGCGTAAACTTTACGTGGTCTAATATGTCTGTAAATAGCCTTTAGGGAAATAATTTGTCATGTTATTTGGTTGATACGAAATCGTCCTTTCAGGGATTTGCTGAAAATTGACACCAGGCGGCGCTTTTGGACTCAGGACTTATCCCTGTTGGATGTTAATTTATGGTAAGTCACGTGCCAGTGCCGGTCTGCTCCGTATCGCAATAGACACCTGGTATAAATTTTAAACAAATGGTTGTACTTCGGAATGACTCACATCTAACGAACAATACGTAATTTTATCACGCGAGATAGCCTTCGTATGGAAGCTTGATAATGACAGTCATCGTCGCTTTCAGACCAATTCTATAACCCGCTGCCACCCCGATCGCCTCCAACAGTCGACCTTGTCTGTCACCTTCCACGGTCTGTCCGACGGTCACCTCCGACACATCCCGAGTCGCTGCGACGACGGAAGAAGTGACGTCATTTTTTGGTCGATTTTTCAGTCAGATTTTCCGATTAGTATAATTCACTGCATGATTTCATGATTTAAATTAGTGAATAATAAACTGATGTGAAATAAAATAGCTATTTTGAATTTACCCATGATCAAAATGAGCTCTTTATGATAAACTAAAGTCCTGGAGTGTAAGCTCTCAATTTTTCCCCCATTTCGGAAAGTTAGAAAGTTTGGAGAGGGTCATATTGAAGGGTGGTGAAACAGACCAATTTGAAAGTGGCCCAACGTCAGATAAACGCAGTTAATTCAATATCCTCATTACCCGAGGGTCGGCGTGACTCTGTAACATAAAAATTGACATCCCAAAAATAAAACCAGGGCAATAACAAAGTTCATGAAGTAAGAAATACCTTGGCATTAACGTAGATAGCGGAAGGTCTATATCAGTAATACGATATTCCTCTTGCCTGAAGACTTAAACATGCGAAGTTTTTATGTGTTTTTTTTAATGAAATGTCGAAGGTAGTAGTGGTGTCAGCTCGTCCCATGATCGAGTATAGCAAATCTGAAGGTGAAACTCGCGTCTTTGTCACACTATGCATGCTAAGACATTGAACAGCTGTTCTTCGGACGTGACGATCGTCACTGGCAGGATTGCAAGGGATCTAGTCTGATTTCATTGAAATTGTAGTTTTCTCGTACGGATTGTGCACAATGTTAACACAATGTTTTATTATGTTCCATTGTACATTTCTTTGCTTAGTTGACAGGTTTACAAGCAATATAGTTTAAAACAAATAACAACAGATAAAGAAAGTCTATATACAGATTCATCAGAATCTATCTACGTGTTTGAGAGTGCATCTAAAGCGTTGTTCTTGGCACAATTTATCGCGTGGTTGGTTCCCCTGAGCAGACTCGTTTTTTTCTGTGGCACTCTACTATCGACACGTTTAACAGGCACACTGATTGGCTAAACGCGAATCAGGACGCACCACCATTAACAGTGCACTGATTGGTAACTCTAGTTTTAGAGCGAGGCTAGCCCTGTGATATCGTATTGTTGTACTCGCGCACTCTGAGGGAGGTAAATCTCACTGTCCTTGAAGCTGGCCCGTTCACAAGACCAGTAAGTGCGGAAGCAAGAGGCCATAAATGGATAGTGAAAATTTCTGCTGGCAATATTACTCAGATCATACATTGTTTTTTCTATGCTATGGTTCTTATGGGTAGGGAGAGAGGGAGAGAATTATGGTTTAACGTCTGGTTCAGCAATATCTCAGCGATATATTCATAGTAATTTCACATTTATATCGGGAGAAAGAAAGAAAGCGGGATTTATGAATTTGCTATGAGAATATTGATGTATATTCGAGGAAATTTATCATTCTGGACAGTTAACACTACCAGTCATGGGCCTTTGGGGACTGCCTCCCTTGAATATTCTTCTTGGGGTTCCCAGTATATCTACTAGACCTACTAGAAAATGTAGAAAACCCATATAGTCGCTCTGATTCAGAAAATGCTTTTTTGGTAGAGTTTTCGGTCAGACTTTTCCATTTTTATTGTACAATTTTCTCCGCAAAAATTTAAGAGATCTGATAAGAAATAAAATACTTTTAAAAACGACGAAAAATCAAGGTTTCCGTCACACCCTCATGGGCGCCATTTTGATCATCTGTTCGAAGGGTTAAGCAAATAGACTCAAAATGACCCATATACGATATTATAAAATAAGCTTTAGTTCTCAATTGTGTGTCGTTTCGAAGACAGGGTAGAATGTTTGGTAATGGGCGGGCGGGGAAACGGCCCGGCGTGGAGGGCTGGTAGGTTCAAAATATTTTAGACGGATTTAAAGACAAAGGATTACAAACCTCTCCGAACATATTTTCACCCATTTTAGATCACTTTAGACCAAAAAATGTGGGGAGGGGTGGGAAAAACCATTTGAGCCGACCTCCCCCTCCCTGCCCGCTTAAGACTCAAGTGTTGATTTAAGACGTTATTGTTGCCCTTAAATTTGAGTGATTCATCATCATTCTTAAACAAAAATTAACTCCAGCTGATGAGTGAATTTCACTCAGATTGAGTTATTTTGACAATTACTTGAGTGAACGTTTCACTCAAGTTTCTTAGAGGGTATAGTATGATGGCCGAGAGGGGCCATCGCGTCTTTCATTTCTAATTTAACGCGATGGAGCGATGGAGCTATGCGATGCGCGATGGAGCTATGCGATGGAGCGATGGAGCTATGCGATGAAAAGTCGCGCTATGCGATGCGCGATGAGGCTATGCGATGGAGCTATGCGATGCGCGATGGAGCTATGCGATGGAGCGATGGAGCTATGCGATGGAGCGATGGAGCTATGCGATAAAAAGTCGCGCTATGCGATGCGCGATGAGGCTAGGCGATGGAGCTATGCGATGCGCGATGGAGCTATGCGATGGAGCGATGGAGCTATGCGATGGAGCTATGCGATGGGGCTATGCGATGGAGCTATGCGATGGAGCTATGGAGCGATGGAGCGATGGAGCTATGCGATGGGCTATGCGATGGAGCGATGCGATGGAGCTATGCGATGGAGCTATGCGATATGCGATGGAGCTATGCGATGGGCTATGCGATGGAGCTATGCGATGCGATGGGCTATGCGATGGAGCTATGCGATGGGGCTATGCGATGGAGCTATGCGATGAAAAGTCATTGCGCATGTTCGTTGAAAAACAGTCTTACAATGCGAAAACACAATCGCCAAAGTGAACAGAGAAATTAACAATTATTTTAAACATGAAAATTTCAATATGTGATCACGGTAGATAAGAACATTGCATTAGATTTCGGTTGGAGGTGTTCAAATGTATGCAGAAGATATTAAAACAACCAAACTTCAATTTCAAACGTTCACCGATGCGGTTTTACGTCACTTTTGAATACGAGCATTTATGGTATAAAACTACACGCTTAAAACTAAAGTATTGAAACTTACTCGTAAAGAGTTGAAATAACCCTTCAAGTGTGTCCACAGGGACAACACTTAAACGAGCAGTCCCTGTGGACACACTTAAAGAGTCATTTCAACACTTTACGAGTAAGTTTCAACACTCTAGTTTTAAGCGTGTAAGCTATTTACTACGCATGAAACACAGCTTTCTATGTTGATATGGAGAAATATTTTTTTCGCTTCAAAGACGGGACAGCAAGAGGGTTTTTTCGCATGTAAACATGACATCTTCTTTCACCAGTGTGACACCGGAATAGGCTGGTAATTTTTTCTGCAGTGTAATGTGCTTATCTCGTGAATTTGCTGGCAACCAGTTCCGTTCCATTGCTTCGACAATTCCAAATTCACTGAGTTAGTAAACATACATGGGAGCTTTATAACGTACTTCTCGATTTTAGGCTTGAGTATGCTCATCAGCAGTGTAAACAAAATTATGTGATCTGCACGCCGCTATCAACGCTAGCCAATCAAGTCGACGTTTGCCATCCTTTGTATTTTTTAATCACAGGTCAAAAAGTTCCAAGATGTTTTCCCCTTTTCCTTGCAACGAACAGAATGAACTATATGTTTGCATTGAATAGTATATGACAAATGGGCAATTTTCAGGGTTTTGCATACCAGGTGTTCACATAACACATTGACAGAATATCTTTAGAAAAAACAACGTTAAAAGTGTGTAGGTGGGCAGGTATCTCACCGAAGGCATGTCGGCTATATCACAAGTTCATCGACTTCCCTCAGGGAAGATGGTGGACAGTATTTGTGAAAAGCAGAAGGCTGTACCGTAAACTTCTGCGGGGCTTAAGAGCTATACGGATTTTATTCTCGGGGCATTATTTAGAATAACAGTATTGTGTACGTTAAAATGTGTCAAGGTCGTAAGCTTATACGTAAAAGTCGCCTGGCTCTCGCACCAGAGATGTTCATGTAATTTTTCCGAACAAAATTTATTCCATCCTCCCATAACCGCTCCCCATTAAACAACCTCGTTCACCCATCTTCACACAACAGGCTGATTATAACGTTTTGTCGCCTTGATATAATATGGCAGAATTATTGTTCCAAAACTGTAAGTTAAGCTATCCACCTGTACTGATCAACACTCGCTCAATGACATTTCTCTCATTCTCGCCTTTGCTTTATAGATTATGTATATAAAACTATATATTTTTAGAAAGCCTGTTTTCTAAGAATTCTAGACATGTTCATACGTTTAAACTTTGAATATAATTAAATCTATCATTCATATTTGAACTTTGCTCTTCGTAAATTCTACCGATCATTTTCAAATGTCAATTTCAAGAAAAGTATCAAATATAACTGCGTGAAAATCGACAGCTCCATCTAGAAACGCGTCTCTCAGTTTTCTCGTTTTTTCTTAGTTTTCTCACTAGAGCCCCAAAACCGAAGAAATATCGTTAAACTTACCGAACACTGCTAAAGCCGGAATATCTCGCTAAAGATTTGATAATTAAAAAAAAAAATGAAAGACGCGTTTCTAGGCCTCTATGCCATCCCAATTATGTCCAAATCTCGCCATTCTATGATGTACGGTTTTCGAGAAATTTCGGTTTTTACCAGCGAAACCGGTCCAATTTAATATGCGATAAATCGAAAAAAGAGCCCAGCAGGTGATTATTCTACTGTGTTAGCCAAATATTCCCCGATAAAATCCTTCACTGACATGGATTACTCTTGTCACGCTCAAAGATATTGTATTGTTTGCTTCTTACTTTGCGCAATGACTTTTCATCGCATAGCTCCATCGCATAGCTCCATCGCATAGCCCCATCGCATCCATCGCTCCATCGCATAGCTCCATCGCATAGCTCCATCGCATAGCTCCATCGCATAGCCCCATCGCATAGCTCCATCGCATAGCTCCATCGCATAGCCCCATCGCATAGCTCCATCGCTCCATCGCTCCATCGCATAGCTCCATCGCATAGCTCCATCGCTCCATCGCTCCATCGCATAGCTCCATCGCATAGCTCCATCGCATAGCTCCATCGCATAGCTCCATCGCTCCATCGCATAGCTCCATCGCTCCATCGCATAGCTCCATCGCGCATCGCATAGCTCCATCGCATAGCCTCATCGCGCATCGCATAGCGCGACTTTTTATCGCATAGCTCCATCGCTCCATCGCATAGCTCCATCGCTCCATCGCATAGCTCCATCGCGCATCGCATAGCTCCATCGCATAGCCTCATCGCGCATCGCATAGCGCGACTTTTCATCGCATAGCTCCATCGCTCCATCGCATAGCTCCATCGCGCATCGCATAGCTCCATCGTTCCATCGCATAGCTCCATCGCTCCATCGCGTTAAATTAGAAATGAAAGACGCGATGGCCCCTCTCGGCCATCATAGTATAGACCTATAAGGATGCCACATTTTGATAATTAATTATCAGTACATGAACGTCATGGATACTCCATCTCTGTTTTCTTCATGCAAATGATGAACGTTTGAATAGATAACTACATGGTGGAATATATTTTGTACCTGTGGTAATAAATGCCGGCTCGCATTGTATTTTTCCGAAATGGTTATGATTTCTCATTTAGCAACTGTTGACGACTTTGAGTGGCAATTACTCTATCACGAAAGCAATCATATACTATGAAGGAGTACTATCTCTATTTGCGCGCTCATGCGCCCCTTCGTCACGGTATGTATATGGTTTGAAGAAAAAACCTGCTGGTAATTATAAAAGCAACACACGATGATGTCAATATCTTGTTTTTCAAAATACAAATATATTAGTGCAGTGGTACCGCATTGGTGTCAGATGCACGCTGATGGGGTTATCTGAGTCAGTTTGACCTTCCCATGCAGGGCTGCAGTCCTGCTGAGCTGACGTGCGCTAATCAAGGTTGAAATAAACAGGATGTCATGCTCTGGGTTAGCGAACAATCTGTTCTTTATCCACCAAAGTTAATGATTACTCCTACTTTTATGACATGTACAGAGCAGCTGTTTTATTCCTTCTGGACCATGCTCGTCGATTTAAAATATGATGTGTGTGGTTTGGGGAAAAGGGTTGTACCGGGTGTTCGCACGACCAGTGTCCATCCCAGTGCGACGGAGTGCCCTAAGGTACATCCCTCTATCCATCCACCCATGATCCTGGAATTTACCCTACCAACTGTTCACTGGGCTAATTCAAGCGCAAGCTGGTGTATATTACTCTTCCAGTCTCAACTATACCTCCGTAATGTTGGAGACATTCAGCCCAGGCACGTGGGTGTCGTCACTACTAGGAGCGCAATATATACGACATGTCAACCACCACATTGTCGCATGATAATACCCCATCCACCAGTCAGATATTTGGACACCCGAGAAGCACACCACCGGATGTGACAGCATATATAGTAAAATAGATGTTTGTGGAACATACCGATTACTTTTCAATTCTGCATAGTACATCTGTTGACCTAGCACCTAGCGTTAAAAGGAATGGCATAGAGATTATTTTCCTCGTTTGAAAAATAGTTCGCTCATGTGCAGAACTGAAGGAGTTGTTCGGTCAGATTCAAACTGAACCGTGTGGGTGTGGGGTTTTCCCTTTACGTCTTAGCCACTCCGTAAAGATCATCTTCCCCTATTGGCGGCAGGGTCATAGTGGATTGACCCTGTGAAATGCATCCTCGCTAAAACCAGGTGTATATCTATCATAGATCGCCTTTGGCTCACAAATAGAAATCTTGACGCTGTGAAGATTGTGAAATGGAGCATGACGAAATGTATCTATCTACGTTAAGAGATTTACATTAACTGTGGTTTGTTCTGAACGCTGACAGATTTCTGGTCCAAATGTTTTACCACTGATCAAACCAAGGAAATGCATCAGTATACTCAAAAGCCATATAAGAATACTCACAAATCTTTAGCCCTAGAATTTTGGATGGATTTTTTTTTATAAAATCGGCATTATCTTCATTTCGAATGCATTTGTCAACCCTCCTAGCAGTCATCTTCAAAGTGTTGTCTTCCACTTCGGACTGTCATGTGACATGACTCAATGAGCTAAGGCACACGACTAGCCACATCACAGCCCGGCGTGGAAGACAGTCGAAGATGGACATTGGGACCAGCTATCACCGTTCGGAACAAACCGAGTTAGGTGCAGGATTGGCTTTTTTTAGATACTTTTCAAATTTCCTATGCTTTAACATGGTGATAAATAGCATACTTGGCAATATTGTGCAGATATTTTTGCTAAACTTCGCAGTAGGCAGAAAAGTGGGTTACTTTAATAGCATCTATATTCAATATATTATAGAATATATTCGCATTAAAATATTTGTAACACCGTGTCGGAGAAATGACAATATATTCAATATTTAGCACCTTTATAATATTATCTAATTAGAATAGATTAGCACATAAATATGTAGCTGGCGTCTAAGGACAGACAATATACTGAATATTTAGCACTTTGATAATATCATCTAATTAGAAGAGATTCTCAGTTGAATATCTAGCTGGCGTCCGAGAAAGACAATATATTCAATATTTAGCATCTTTATAATATCATATAATTAGAAAAGATTCACACTTACATATGTAGCTGGCGTCTGGGAAAAGATAATATATTCAATATTTAGCACTTTTATAATCTATACTAAAAAGAAGAGATTCGCAGTTAAATTTCCACAAGAGCCTTTTCGGAGAAATGACAATATATTCATTATTTAGCACTTTTATAATCTAATCTAATTAGAAGAGATTCGCATTAAAATATATGTAACACCGTGTCGGAGAAAGGACAATATATTCAATATTTAGCACCTTTATAATATCATCTAATTAGAATATATTCGCATTTAAATATGTAGGTGACGTTTGAGAACAGACAATATATTGAAAATTTAGCACTTTGATAATATCATCTAATTAGAAAAGATTCGCAGTTAAATATCTATCTGGCGTCTGGAAAAAGACAATATATTCAATATTTATCACCTTTATAATATCATATAATTAGAAAAGATTCGCACTCAAATATGTAGCTGGCGTCTGGGAAAAGACAATCTATATTTAATATTTAGCAGTTTTATAATCTATACTAAATAGAAGAGATTCGCAGTTAAATTATCCACAAGAGCCTTTTCGGAGAAAAGACAATATATTCAATATTTAGCACTTTTATAATCTACTCTAATTAGAAGAGATTCGCATTAAAATATCTGTAACACCGTGTCGGAGAAAGGACAATATATTCAATATTTAGCATCTTTATAATATCATCTAATTAGAATATATTCGCATTTAAATATGTAGGTGACGTTTGAGAACAGACAATATATTGAATATTTAGCACTTTGATAATATCATCTAATTAGGAAAGATTCGCAGTTAAATATCTATCTGGCGTCTGGAAAAAGACAATATATTCAATATTTAGCACCTTTATAATATCATATAATTAGAAAAGATTCGCACTCAAATATGTAGCTGGCGTCTGGGAAAAGACAATATATTCAATATTTAGCACTTTTATAATCTATACTAAATAGAAGAGATTCGCAGTTAAATATCCACAAGAGCCTTTTCGGAGAAATGACAATATATTCAATATTTAGCACTTTTATAATCTAATATAATTAGAAGAGATTCGCATTAAAATATCTGTAACACCGTGTCGGAGAAAGGACAATATATTCAATATTTAGCACCTTTATAATATCATCTAATTAGAATATATTCGCATTTAAATATGTAGGTGACGTTTGAGAACAGACAATATATTGAATATTTAGCACTTTGATAATATCATCTAATTAGAAAAGATTCGCAGTTAAATATCTATCTGGCGTCTGGAAAAAGACAATATATTCAATATTTAGCACCTTTATAATATCATATAATTAGAAAATATTCGCACTTAAATATGTAGCTGGCGTCTGGGAAAGACAAAATATTCAATATTTAGCACTTTTATAATCTATACTAAATAGAAGAGATTCGCAGTTAAATATCCACAAGAGTCTTTTCGGAGAAAAGAAAATATATTCAATATTTAGCACTTTTATAATCTACTCTAATTAGAAGAGATTCGCATTAAAATATTTGTAACACCGTGTCGGAGAAAGGACAATATATTCAATATTTAGCACCGTTATAATATCATCTAATTAGAATATAATTTGATTGTTGCAATCAAGTACCAAAGGAAGATGTTGTTTTTGGCGTTTTGTTTCTTTCGAAATTACAATAAAAGGGACCGATTGTCTCCGAAACCCCTTCGGTCATCGTTCAGTGATTGGTTTGTAGTGCCAGTAAGTCTGAATACATGTCAGCTGTCTGCATCAGTGAGGTTGCCTTTATATCGCTCGTTCTGTAGGCATCAATCAAGCATTACCTGGGACTGTCTTAAACAGCCTATATACCAGCACACGCGCGTTGTTTAACCAGGAAGACCGATAGAATAATCTGTTATTGTCTGAGTGGAGTTGCACAGACCACAAATGAAAATGTACTTGCGACTGTCTTAAAAATCCTTACATAACAGCACATGCGCGTTGTTTAACCAGGAAGAACGATAGAATAATCCCTGTTATTGTCAGAGGAGTTGCACAGACCAGCAAATAAGGTGTAGGACTGTCTTAAACCTCCTTATTCACCAGTCCATACAAGATTGAAAATATGTAGCATTTGTGCTAATTATATAATATATTTTCTTTAAGGAGAGGCAATTGGACAATTTGGAGCTGCGATTTAGAAGAAATATTCAATATTTATCATGGCTGCAATTTAGAAGAAATATTCAATATTTAGCATTTGTGCAAATTATACGATATATTTTCTTTCGGGAGAGGCAGTCCGACAATTTGCGTTGGCGAGTTATCATAAATATTGAATATTTCTTCTGGCTGCAATTTAGAAAGAAATATTCAATATTTAGCATTTGTGCTAATTATACAATATATTTCCTTTGGGAACAGGCGAGTCAAAGTGCTAACTAGCAGTAATCCTAGAAATTATCTTCGAAGTAGCACACCCCTTTCTAAATATCACTGATTTTAGAAATTATTTGCGAAGTAGCAGATCTGCTAAATAGCATGCGAGACAATAATAACCATTCCTGCACCTTAATGAACAAACCGCAGTTTGTGTAGACCTCTGATCGTAGCGATCGGGGACTTTGCACCTCCAGAAGTGGTAGAGAGCTACATTTCTTGGATGTCTGTGACAACGCATTTTTTTGTCAGAATTATTCGTTTTTCTTGTTCCCGAGAAAGAGTGACTTGTTGTGACTTACAACAATCTACAAGCATAAAAAAAAACAACAACAAAAGAACTGCTTGTGTGAATTTGAAAAATATCGGTTTTGATTTAGTTCAAGGGATATGTTCAGTTCGTGGCGCTCACTTGGAAGACCACAGTTATCTATTAACAATACTTGACCAAAGCTTGTGATCGGGGTACATGTAGATGACTTGGGGCTCCAAAAGAGCTCAATAGAATGATGTGACGCGTCGATTAAAATACAACTTCGAAAAATGACGAGTTTAATGTTGTTCTCTATCATTGGTATACTTATGTCAACGAGCAATGTAAATATATTGTTTCGAATGGGAGTCTATCACAATATAATTTGGACCCCAGGATAAAGCGGAAGTGCTTGTCTGTCAGCTGATTGGTTAACTGGACAAACAAGAGGTGGCAATCATAGCATCTGACTGGATTTGGTATTGTACAAGTCGTATTGTCGCGCTCAACAATAACCTATATGGCATGCGAACACTCTGACATATCAGGATATTTCAGGAAAAGTCACACTGTTCCATATTAATAATACAATATAATAAGACGTGTGTCTATATATTGGACCAAAGGTATTATTGCAAGGGACGACATGTTTCTAGGATGGGTCCGTGGAACGGAATACGGACTGAAAGGAGATTCCTGTCTATTTGACATATGTACATGAACTGAGATCTAAGAATAAACCGACTGACTGGTACATTTCACCATGGACCGTATACCAGAATAGTGCCCATGGTGAAATTAGTCCAGGTTCTTTAGGACCGCCCTTTACTTGGACACGTATATATCATCCTCAGTTGGTGTAATTTAGTCGCCGATACGTGCCGTGACCAGGTGGGAGTCTAGGTGTTAATTAACACTAGGCTTTCGTCCATGTGTGAATACTCTTCTTACTTTGAATGATAGATACTGGTAAATAATCTCCCCTTCTCATTGACCCATTCACGGATGTGTTGAAGACGTCAGAAAGATCAACGAGGTCTATCCACGGCTGACACGATCGGGTTTTGTTGTACGGACTATTATTCTTTCCCCGTACATATAAACTTTGTGGATAGGGACCTGATTATCATCAGTCCATGTAGAATTCTGTATTTTGCTTTTTACATCTTCATCGTGCATGCACAAATCTGAATGAGTGCCACACTGAAACAAAATAATCTTGATAAAGCGAAAAAATTCTTTGAAAATCCATTTCAAATCCGTTTCTACACACATCATGTGTAGATTTTATGTAAATTTTTTTTAGATATTTCGTTTTGTATTACCTTACAACAAATGCATTGTCAAATGTAGGCTTATATGGGTTTATCAATACTAAGTCAGCTTGCAGGCTAGAGTACAGCTTTTCGAGTCAGCTCCTTTCGCTACCAGTGATATTTCCATATCAAGTTTAACTGTTCTTTCCATCATGAAATTGAAACAAAGAGACACAAATAGACCATTATGTTCTACCACAGGCCCGCAAAACAAGAGTTTTGGGGGGTGTGCACAGTGGTATTACGGTGACGTGTCGAATTATAGGGTCTCTATATTTAACCCCATGCTTTATATAAATCAACATCAAGGCGTGAAACGCACTTTGGGTGAATCGAGAAATAAACGGTTTATCGCCAAACAAAATACATCAGCATATTCTACAAGTATCACTTTATATATTCCCGTCGTCAAATTAGTAAATTTGTGCAATTTTTTACCTTTGCCGGGCGATTCAAAATCCAACCAGACTGTCCATCCATCTAGAAACAGCCCGATTATGGCGGGCTTCGTTCTCAATTCTGATTGGTCAGTCGAGACACGCCTCCGGCAAGAGAGGTCACACACAGATCAGCTGTCCCAATTGACCAATCAGAATTGAGAACGAAGCCCGCCATAATCGGGCTGTTCCTAGATGGATGGACAGTCTGGTTGGATTTTGAATCGCCCGGCAAAGGTAAAAAATTGCACAAATTTACTAATTTGACGACGGGAATATATAAAGTGATACTTGTAGAATATGCTGATGTATTTTGTTTGGCGGTAAACCGTTTATTTCTCGATTCACCCAAAGTCCGTTTCACACCTTGATGTTGATTTATATAAAGCATGGGGTTATATAGAGACCCTATATTTCGACACGTCACCGTAATACCATCGTCCACACTCCCCAAAACTCTTGTTTTGCGGGCCTGTGTGTTCTACCCAGTCTGTACCATGTGAAAGAATTTCCCCCCAATAAAAGACCACATACACTCGTGAAATGATATTGGCTCGTTGACAAAATGACAACCAGGGGGAAACGTTTAACAAACATATGACAATCGGGGAGAGAGGTAGTTAATTTTTACAATATATTTCAATCTTCACCCTTGCCCTATACGTAAACTGTCATCGTGTCAATATCAATTCACCAGTACATGTGGTCTCGTATTGGGGGATAATTCTCCCACCTGAGACAGACTGTGTGGAAATAATGGTCTGTATGTGTCTCTTTGATAATCAAAATCATTATGGAAAGAACAGTTAAACTTGTTTCATCTTGTAATTTATTTGTGTGTTGATTCGATTGTATGAAGCAGACGACCTCTTCTTCTACCGCCTTGTAACTTGGAATCGCCCAAATGAACACCTGCGTCTGACACGTGTACATTTCACACAACCACGCTAAAACACTCCAGATATATGCACGGTTAACAATTTGTTATAGACACAAGTGTTATAGAATATATATCACAAACCTGTACTTACTGATGGAGGAACACTTTATGGTAATGCATGTAAGCGCCCTCTCGGGTGACCCACTTCGTCTTACATGCCGGTATACCAACCTGTGATATCCAAAGAGCGTGTAACGCGGCTTTAATCTCACTATCAAGAAAAAGGTATAATTTTGTTGGGGCGACTGATACAGAGGGCGAACAACTGAAATAACCATCGGGAGACTTCTCGGGCATTTACGTAAATAAGACGGTTGCCCGGAGGTACGGAATTATGGCTGTTCACGATGAGATGGGAGAGGGCGGGGGCGGGGATTGTTACAGCCATTGGTACGCTTCATTACCTTTCGGCACGCGACATTTCAGTAATCGACATATCAGCACAGGATATTCGGCAGGTGACATTTCGGCACAAAGTTGTGAGTATACGATATTTTCGTACGCGTCTTTCGGCAGCTTTATTTCAGATGCCAAATTATGTTAATAATATAGAGATTCACATTTATTCTGACATATAGACGGACTGTTGGACTAATACGATGTAAACTTCTGTAGAAATTATCCACGTTAAATTATCAACTTCGACAAAGTGAGTAGAAACTTAGGCATTATTAAACTGGGATAAAGTATTGTGTCTCAGGATAAAACAAAAACATGTATGTGTTTACATTGACATCATTTAGACGTATTAAAACTATGTGATACACATGTGCTACAGCCCAGATCACTGTGATTATATATTCATACAGATTATACAAATAAACTGAATCAGAATCATCTTATACAAGTGTGTATTCTACAGTCGGAGTGAGTGGGTGAATAGAATTTAACGTCGCTTTCAACAATATTTCAGCTACATCACGACGAACCAACAAATATATCTGAAAGTAACCTGATACCAACACTAATTATCTGTAAAATCTCCTTTTTCTGAAGGCCTCATTATGTTCAAGTATACGGTACCTCAAAACTCCAATTTAGTTGTTGTCCAATTTTTGAGGGGCAGGGGGAGGGCCCAGTTTCCAATACCAAGTGAAAAATCCCAATTCCAGGTTTCTCAAAAGAACACAGCAAAGCACCGGTTTTACTTACCCACAATCTTCCTTAGAATCTGTAGTACAAATACAGCCCCAAATTTGGCTTCTTGTCCTAAGAATGTGTAGTTTGACGCATGAAAAATATCACCTTCATAGTAAAATAATATACATAAATTTCATTCAAAGATGAACCGCCTGTCTGACTGCAATTTGCAAATACAATCCCAACAATTGTGAAGAAAGTATCTTTGACCTCTGCTACTTTCTTTTTTGCATTGGGTAGGAAAATGATGTATCATTACACCTTTACATCGTATTTTGTAGTATATTTCACCAGAAATTTGCTTCGTAGATTTGACTATGGAGATGATATTTTTCATGCTTCAAACTACGCATTTTGCAGGACAAGAAGCCAAATTTGGGGCTGTATTTGTGTCATACATTCTATAGAAGATTGTGAGTGAGCAAAACCTGTGTTTTACTGTGTTCTAGTGAGAGACCTGGAATTGGGATTTTTCACTTAGTGTAAGCTAAATGAGATGGTGCCGAATTTTCCGGTGTCTTTGATACATATAATCGCCCTTTGAGCTTGCATTCATATCTCTCCGAAATGTGACTGTTATATGAAATGAACACACCATGTACTTCTAACTTTCATCTGTCATATTGAAAATATCTTCCAGGTATAAACACAGCTGTGTTGTGAATGGAATTCCTAGAATAACGTAATCAACATAATGATCGTTGGAAAGCTTTAGGCTTTTGTTATTTGTGCGGTGACATTCACTGACTGTTAAGGTTCATCTATATGCTATTGTGGAGATAGAGGGTATTTTTTATATTTTCAAGCAGACTATTCGAAAAAATACAACTCCTGAATATTTCAACATTTTTCCCGGTATTTCCTGTATATCTAATGGTATCCCAATACATGTACAGTCACTTAAATCACCAGTGTCTGTAGAGTCTAATTGTCAAAATTCGAAATTCAAAAGTTTTCTTGTAGTTTTGGTTGGGTTTTTGTTAGGGTTAGGGTTTTGCTAGAGTGTGTTTGTTTGGGTCATCGTCGCGGTGTGACCAATAAGGTTAGGTGCGACGTTAAACTTCAAACAACCAACCAACCAATCAACCAACCAATTAAATGGAAATTGTTGTAGGCCACAGTAGTAGGGTAAAGGGTTAACATGGGCTTTTCAAGACGCCACAAGACGTCAACAGCCCAGGTAGGCCTAAGTACAATTATATATTCGTTACAGATTTAAGAAATAAATTAAAACTTTAACCTCAGTCAGCATGATCTTATACATTATACATATCTGTTGATGGGGAATTTGCTAAAATATCCACAATATACATGTACATGTATCTCTGTATATCGTTCATATATATCTGTACATTATGTACATGTATCTCAAAACACGTAAATATATCTTTTTTGCACAATTATAAAAAAATCTGTTTAAGGTAACTGTAGATGTTGAAAATAACGTTGCCGAAATGTCACATTCCGAAGTGTCGTACCCTCCATTTTATGCCGAAATGTCTCGTGCTGAAATGTCGCTTTTCGACATGCCGCGTGCTGAAATGTCGTACCCTCCACATTGTGCCGAAATATGGCGGATTCATCAAGCATGCCCCCAAGAGTGTGCGAGGAGAAGAAGGAGGAGGAATGTACTTTGTAAAACAGGGTTAAATTATTCTCTTCATAAGGTCCCTAAATCTGATCTCGATTATGCCAGAACATCCATCCGACTACAATTCATACAAGGAGTAGGCCTATAGCTTCGCGATATAGGACACGTCTTGTCCGAGGAAGATGACAATTATAGGTATAGCCTGCAGACTTCACATCATATATACATTCAAAACGAGGCAGTATGCCATAAGTAAGGACGGGACAATCTCTTCACAACGCCAAGGTTTCTTTTTAAGCCAAAGGATATAGATACCCCTGGTTTTAGCTAGGATCGCCATTATCCGAACGCGTGACACGATCATACCATCTTCATACCAAGTCTACTTCTCTGTTTGCTCTTCGAATTAGCCTTGATTGATCTCACCGCCTTAAGTATTCAAACCCGAAGTATAAATTTCGTCTACAATCCAGTGATGCCAATCAGAACCCACCCTACGACTGTGTGTAGGGTGACGTGTTTTTTCAGTTGTTATCCTAATATGGCAGTGGGTGTGACCAGATAAATAGGGGCAGCCAATCAATAAAAAATGAGCGTGTCGTGGCCGAAGTAGTTAGAGTGTTTGACTCTGACCCGGAGTGCTACAGCTGGCGTGGGTTCGCCCCTCGCCAGTGACCGCTTACATATATACTCGCCTATTCACAAGGCGCTGGGCTGATTCGGTGTCCAGGGTAAAATGGACTGATGGTGGAACTAGTTGCTACGCTAGACCTTCGCCAGCAGAGGCACTTGGGGAATAAAGTACCTGGGTGTCTTTCAGTAACCGCTATATAAATCCACTCACAGTAGTACATCGCATACACCGCTAGGAAGCTCACATGCTTAGACTATCACAGCACTTTCAGGACAGCAGTTCGTCCAATTGTAGAATTGTATAAATGTTCACTTCATAGCACGATAATTGAGCTATAAATGTTGAGTGGTTTCAATTGATTGTATATTAATATGTACTCCTATGGAGGTGCCTCTCTCAAAGGGGGAAATTACGAACTGAACTGAACTAACCCACTCATACGGCCATTTCGAAATTCAAGTTGAATTGTGATCTAGGACATCTTGTGTCTATTTATAAATTCTCTTGAACAAAACCGATAGACGGATATATGAAGGCTAAGTGGAAGTGGTAACGGAGAAGTCGACTTGGGCATGAAGATGGATCATACGTACATATATATAGTGTTAAGTGAAACGTGAAATTCCTTAATCAAGCTAATATGGATGATGGCAGGCGCCGTGTTAAGGAACGCTGACGCTTCATACGGTTTTGCCAAGGGGGAGGGTTAAATGAACTCTCAAAATCTGAATGGTTTTACCAAGGGAAAGGGTTAATCTGACAGCCGACTGAGCTTTTCTGTAGGAACTAAGTCAAACAGACACGAACCGTGTTATCTCGTATTTATCTAACGCATCTTTATGTTTCACTTATTGCTTCGGAGTTCAGATTTGGCCTTCCCACGCAACTAGGCCTTTTGTCATTCAAGCACAAACCCTCATTAATTTACCTGCCCTCGCTGTGGTACCGGTATGTTCAAAGGTACCGCTGGTAGCTCTGATTATAGAGACAGGTTGTGAATCGCGGTATGGTTCACAATGTGCAAGCGCTTGATACGGTCATTAAGACGGCTATACCTCGGAAATAATTCATAGAGGTATCTTGCGTGTTGGAGGGGATATTGTCTCACAATAAACCTAGGGAAGCAGACATTTGGCGTAGAGCCTGTGAACGGTTACAGGTAAGCTAAAGTAAGCTATATTAAATTTACTATGTTCAATGTGAAATGTTAATTTTCGTTAATAGGATTTTCGTTATTAGCTGGAACTCGCTATCGCTGAGCATTTCCAATTAGTCTTGAAGAATTTTGAGAGTACATATTCCACTTATAAGTACCGGTGTGAATGCTTATAATGTTCTTGCTAAGAATGTCCCTTTCCTATGTAGAAACTAAAGGGGCGGACACTTATCTTTAAACTCGAGAAAAAATATCCTAACTGAGTTAGAAGATATAGGAACCGGACATTCTCAGGCACCGGACATTCTAAGCCTCCACACTGACACTGGGATATTTCCTAGTTTTCTGATTTTGAGGGACGAGTTCACTTCGCACGGCAGAGGCATGACCCGCTGCCGCATGCCCCACTGCGCGGCATTTCGCGTATTCATCTGGTTCATACATAATGTAAGACTTGAGAAATAAAGTTTTCATAGGCGTGCTCAATGGTTATTTTACGCACGGTTAGTGTGGGAAAGAGCACGCCTATGAAAAGGTTATTTCTATCCTATTGCACTACTCAAATTGACTACCAACAAAGATTAATATGAAAGGTTGAAAACATATTTTAAACTTTGACAACCTTTCTCCCATTTGTTGACAAAACTCGTCCACTGATATTGGAACGATGCTCAGGTCTCGGTTGAAATCGTTTCAATGTCAGTGGACGAGTTTATGTGGTCTTTCAAATGGAGAGTTTTTCCGTCGGCTGAACCAGGCTCCGTGAAACATACTTGGATTTGGGTCTATTTGTGTCGCTTTGTTAATCAATTAAACGATGAAAACAGCAGTTAAACTTGAGAAAGAAATTCCATCTTGTAATTTATTTGTGCGTTTGTTCGATTGTATGAAGCAGACGACCCCTTCCTCTTCCGTCTTGTAAAATAGAATCTCGCAATGAACACCTGCACTTGACATATGTACATTTCACACAACCGTGCTAAAACGCTCAATAATTGTACGGATAGCAGATTGTAACAGACACAAGTGTTATAGAATTTAAAGGTTGTCAAAGTTTAAAATATGTTCCCAACCTTTCATTATAATCTTTGTTGATAATTAATTTGGGTAGTGCAATAGAAATAATGTGTTCATAGGCGTGCTCAATGGTTATTTTATGCGCGGTTAGTGTGGGAAAGTTTATAAATTTTAGGGTGCGGGCGAACTTTCCCACAATAACCGTGCGTAAAATAACCATTGAGAACACCTGTGAGAACATTATTTCCTAATTTCTGCCCATGTTAGCCCATACTGCATGGAGGAATAATTTTGGCCAGTGATAACTGGTATCAATTTGTTAAATATGCGTCAGATTATCACAATATTTAGAGACTTATACAAATGATCATTTTGGTCAAATAATTATGTTGAAAAGTATGCGAGTTATCACTGGATGGAGTTATCACTGGATGGAGTTATCACTGGATGGAATATTATATGGTACACACGACCAAGTTTCCCTTTACAATTTTACAAGGTTCTACGTTAACTGATCCATATGTATTGCGAAATATGACAAAATTTCAGCTGGACAAAAAAATAACATCAACACCTATCATAGTCAGAAATTTGTTTTCGTGTGTACACGTCAATTGTTCGTGTGTACATGTCATATAAAACAAGCTAGGACATCTAAGATGGAGCAGCACAAGCGCATTGCAAAATCGATGTCTGTTCTGCGCCACTTGAACTGAGTAAAAAGTGAGGTTATAGGGTCATATTGATAATGCTAGACTGGCTACAGCCTTGGGAGAGCATGTGGAATATCAGTTCTCTGTTTCCCTTTGTTACGGAGCACGAGGGAAAAAGTCACTAGTGGTAGAATCCCTCTAACACCCCCTCCCTCCATTCCCATTCCAGATACGGTTAAGGAACAGTTTAATCAGAGATGATATGCTGATGTAAATATTCCTGGGTTTGCTCTACGATTACATAGGGTATAGTATATGGATGAATATGTAACAGTTCTACACTGGGACACTGGAATTCGTCTTCAGTGCTAAAGTCAATATGTCCTTTCGTTCCATTCTCAATACGCTTTATCCACATTTGTTTGTTTCTAGATTACATGTTCTTTACACCGGGTTTTGCACCGGATTGTTAAACTCTGAGCGGCACAAACGATTTCTACAACTAATTGAATTTAGGTCATCTTTTTTCCTTCAAAAGTCTTTTCGTGTTGGTGGTGTTTTCTGAGAGTAGTTGGCTCACAGATGTATATTGATTGTATATTTACACTCTAAAAAACTTGAGTAAAAAGTTCACTCAAGTAAGAGTGGAAATTGATTTTGAAAGTGAAATTCACTCTCAAGTTGAGAAACTCACACACGTTTGAGTGAAATTTTCTCATGTTTGAAGCTGAGTGAAATTGAGTCCACTCAAGTTGAGTGAAGTTTATTTTCACTCAACCCTCAAGTGTTTGAGTGGGATCAATTTCCATTCTTATTGGAGTGAAATTTCACTCAAGTTTTTTTAGAGCATAGATATTGTCATCCATGCAAGGTACACATTTCATGTATACCATGATGGATATCAACACTAAAACTTGCATCAATGCTACACGCTTATACCCCAAAATCTGTTATGGCTCCCACGCCCACGTGGTGATTCCGGTGATTGCCCTGTGGTGTCCTTGTGCACATCGAGTCATGGAAAGAATTAAGTGCCTCAGCTCCTCTGACGGCTTGTCGTAAGAGGCGTCTAACTGGAGCATCCGTGGAGTTTCCGGGTGGTAAAATCAATAGGACCCCACACGTGGGGTTCCACGCTTGAAAAGAAATAGAACCCAAACGTCTTGTTACGACTGAAATAGTGTTGAAATGACGTTAAATCATATTCACTCACTCAGACGTTCGGATCACTGATATGCCTTCTGACGAAATCTCCATGCAAACTTTGCCCGAATAGGCCTGAAACCTGATGGCGAAGGCCCCCAACATCAAATCCCACTTCTATCCCTTGATGCAATGCAGGCCCCTAACATCCATGCCAATTAAATGGCTGGTGGAGATCTTTATACAATTCAATTAACCTGACACCTCCCTCATGTAACGTGACATCAACTTAATTGCCAGCGCGAGGTCTCTGGACTGGCACAGTTTGGTGTATCGGGTTACTTATAGAACTTCATCCCGTGCGGCACGTGTACTGTGCGTTGGTAATTTAATTAGTTTCGTATTACATAAGAAATGCTACTGTAGATTTCTGGATAAGTGATCACCTGCCATGAGATGAATGCTTGCATAATTTATCACGTGATTGAAGGAGATATACTACGTCACCAGGGTTCAGGTCCATTGCATCCTTCGTGATCTTAGACTGGTCAGGATAATGAATCTGAGATGGATGGTTTTGTTTAAAGTTTGACCAACGTGGGCGTTCACGATATCTATTCCGTTGTCAAGGCCAAGAGCGGATCTGTCGTGTCACAGGCACTTAAATATCGATCAGTGTTGTCGGTTTGGAGATATGCATGTAACACTAGCCCTCTGCAGGACGCTGGTGATCACAAAACCCATCCTCCCCACAGCGCATGCTCCATTTCACAGGCTCATTTATCATCCCCGCCTCCAATAGCGGAAGTTGACCTTTACTACGTTGCTATGACGTATAGGGAAAACCCCACGTACGCACGATTCAGTTTGAATCCGGCCGAACAACTCCTTCAATTATGCACATGAGCGAACTACTTTTCATATGCTCTGTCCAGATAAACAGGGAAAACAATCTCCAGATAATTCCTTTTAACGCTAGGTCAACAGAGGTATTAATATGTAGACTTGAAAAGTAATCGAAATGTTCGGCAAACATCTATTTTACTATATATGATGTCACATCCGGGGTTGTGTGCGCGGCCCGGAATCCAGTCCAAAAATCTGACTGGTGGCTGGGGCATTATTAGACCCCCAGCGAGGTGGGTGCACAAAACCGCCTCTGTAGCGCCGTGTCGCTTTCAATTTCGAATTCGGATCTCGCGTGAGCTCACGATCTTTAGCGCGAGTTTACTGAAACTTTAACAAAATACCCCATTTCCAGCATCAAGGAACTCCGTACAAGTACGGGAAATGATTATCAGTTAGTGGAGATCTGGACTAGAGAGGCGGTTGATTAAGAGATCTAGCTGTCTTAGAGGTGAGACAAAAATAATGAGATAAAGGGAAGATTCCATATAAATCGATCATGGAGTGAAAATTCCCACTCTATAGAGAAGGAAAATACATCCCAACCTCGCCTCCCTTGATCAAGTTAATATGGTATTTTCCCGTATAAATTAAATCATTACTGTAATCGGTGTTTCAGTGAAAATATTAACGACACTGTGAGAGAAACGTTGCTGGAGCGCATCATGTCGGCAGCTTTTGTCGAACGTCACTCCATCAGTGAGAAAATCTGACGAAACGAGGCGAAATACAATACCTGCCTTCCTTCCTGCACATGTTCAGTTTAGCAGACAGCCTAACCGGAACAGACCGGAGTGCAGTGGGCGCCAGCGCCACCTTGCGGCCGAAGCCGGCATTAGCTATAGCGCAAAAGCCGGACTGTGACTGGTCAGCCTGCGTCGCACGCGCTCATCCCAAATACGTATACGTGGGTTTGTGAGATGAATTATCCCAGTCCCCTATAAGAATACATGTCATGCTTCACTTGGGATAGGTATACATGTGGGTAACATTTTCGATTTGATTTGGAGTATTTAACACTCTTCAAACCGGTAAATCATAGACATGCGGGGGGAGGCCGTGCCTTATTAACACCTTATTCACATCCTATTTTTATGTGAGAAAATTGTATAAATCTGTCTCGGGGGTGTTGGGAAGAATTTCACACGTTCTCAAGCTACTGCATGGGGTATGATGACGTATTTGTACCGTACAGTATGTGGCTTGCTGTGTACATTGCTCAGTGGATTCAACACTGAGAGAACGGGTCTGTGTGTACAATGGTCGTCAAAATAGCGTCTCCACTTAAATTAGAAATCTTGTCTGCTTTATCTGTCTCTTTAAACATCTTTGAAATGTACCTGTCCTATTTTATATGCGAGTGTATTCAACGCTGATAGTTCACACCTGAAAGGTAAAAAGTCCTTTGATGTTATCGTGAAAGATGTCTCCATTAGTTCGTCCACTTTGAGCAATCGATGGCGTAGATGATTGCAACGTGTTATCTCGCAGAAAATTGCACTCCTTTTCATTTGCCATTTCGACTACTTTTAGAGATAAGTTCAGTATCATCGTCTCATGTGTCTAGCAGATGTGATATAATGAACAAACTGCTTTTCTGAGCTCACATCGTGTGATCGTTTCCTTACAATCTGGCGTCAAAGGAGAAAGCTGTTACCCACCCAACCGTGAATAGACTAGAGACAACCAGCTCTCTAAACTGGAGGTAAAAAAGATCGTTTTGCTTAATAAAGTAAACAATATAATGAAGTAAAACTAAGAGACATCCACACAGGCGACCATGGATATATCCGCATCGAATGGTATTGAAAAATATAAATTGCAGTCCATCAAATTTGCATAATCATAGACGACATGGTATGTACACTATTAAAAAAAACTATAAACTTTCATTGGAAAATCACTATTACCACATGTAACAATATATCCTTTTTGCCTCCACCTTAGAGTGGTAGTTCAATCTTACCTGGCGAATGCTTTACATGCAAATTGGAGTGAATATTGGAATAGCGGTAGCAAAAACTAATCACAGTTGTCGCAATTGAGACAATTGTTGTCGCAATAGAGACAATTGTGTCGTTTGTATTTGTCAGGCCGTCAGCAAATTGTGACAATTTCAGGCGACTCTGTCACTATAAACAAATGGTACCGTAATGTTAACGATCAATCTGATTGTGAACAGATCCACTCTGGCGTAAGTGGATCTTACCCCACTTCCTATGTCGAATCTGTTTTGTACAAAATCTCATAGAGCTCCCGATAATTTCCGAGTCTCGTTAATATAGTAATATAGTGCCGATGAAATTCATTCAAATTTCAGTCCGAAGAATCGGGTCAAGTTGACAGCCGTTCCACAGCGCGAAATGTCCCCACGTGGTGTAGTTTATATCTATTATGGCCGAGAAGGGACATCGCTGTATTGTGTTATGAATCACACGAAGGCAGGATGCGAAGTCAGGATGCGAAGGACGAAGGCAGGATGCGAAGCGCGAAGTCAGGATGCGAAATCAAAACATGAAACGCGAAGTCAGGATGCGAAGTCGCGAAGGCAGGATGCGAAGTGGCGAAGCCAGGATGCGAAGCGCGAAGTCAAGATGCGAAATCAAAACAAAGCATTGCAAAGACTGGAAGCGAAGCGCGAAGTCAGGATGCGAAGGCAGGATGCGAAGTGGCGAAGCCAGGATGCGAAGCGCGAAGTCAGGATGTGAAGTCAGGGTGCGAAGCGCGAAGTCAGGATGCGAAGTCGCGAAGGCAGGATGCGAAGTCGCGAAGTTAGGTGCCGTGACTTCGCGCTTCATGTTTTGATTTCGCATCCTGCCTCGCGACTTCGCATCCTGACTTCGCGCTTCGCATCCTGACTTCGCATCCTGACTTCGCGCTTCGCATCCTGGCTTCGCCACTTCGCATCCTGCCTTCGCGACTTCGCATCCTGACTTCGGGCTTCGCATCCTGCCTTCGCATCGTGACTTCGCGCTTCGCTTCCAGTCTTTGCAATGCTTTGTTTTGATTTCGCATCCTGACTTTGCGCTTCGCATCCTGGCTTGGCCACTTCGCATCCTGCCTTCGCCACTTCGCATCCTGACTTCGCGCTTCATGTTTTGATTTCGCATCCTGGCCTCGCGACTTCGCATCCTGACTTCGCGCTTCGCATCCTGACTTCGCACTTCGCGCTTCGCTGTTTTGATTTCGCATCCTGGCCTCGCGACTTCGCATCCTGCCCTTGCGACTTCGCATCCTGCCTTCGCGGCTTCGCATCCTGCCTTCGTGTGTCGGTCCCGATTCATAACACAATACAGCGATGTCCCTTCTCGGCCATCATAATATTATCATGTCATGCCATCTCGTACATTGCGTTGATTCGTCAAAGATGAGGTAACCCAGAGAGTTATTTTCGTGACAGGAGCTCACCGAACGGCCTCGAGATAGAAAGGAGATCAGATCCAGTTACCGAATCGTTTTCTGGATCTGTTTTTAATCAGTTCGTTTATTTCTTAATGTCACAACTAGAGATCAATAATTATTTGATGCAAAATGTATCACACATAATGTATCACACATAATGTATCACACATAATGCAGGCGCTCAGAATTGAAGCTACCGATATAATTAAAAACAGCGCCTCTGGCGTCACACGGTGCAACTAATGACTGGATGAATTCCAAACGTTTCATGGAAACGGAGTAACGCAAAGAGCACACGCCCTTGACTTCTATCGAGCTTCCCGTCCGAGCGTGAATCATTGTCAGTCAAAGTTAGTGGGTTGGTAGGAGATTGTTATTTCCGTCTCGTGCTTATCGACTGTCGTCGGGCATGGGTGCTTGTCCTCGAGGATAGCGTCTTCGCGTCATGCGCCGCGAAACGCTAGTTGCGCATGCTCAGTCGCCATTTGAGACGTTCTCAAGTTTAGTAGGGTGGCCTGACAGGCCGACAACGAAGTAGAATACATAAGAAAGGATTGAAGGTTCTAAAGCAGTGGGGGACATAACGAATTCAAGGGGCTCATGAAAGTTAAAAAACGGAGATATCATGCATCATGTGATGAGATAATTACTAGTCTCTTGTCTATAGGTCGCATGCGCGTTTTGTGGGCAGCCATCTTTGCCTGCATTTTCTGGTAGAGCTTGACCCCAAGATATCTTGTGGGACGTTTCATTTCGATTTTTTCCGATTTCCTTATTTATTTTACATTTTTTTCCAGAAAAACAAAACAAACTACATCATTGTGTATGAAATAATTTTTTGGTGTGAAATAAAATAAAATTTGGGGCACTCATATGCGTAAAAATACAATTTAAAAATAATAAAACGACGAAAACGCAACTTTTCGGTCGTTTTGAATCTACACATGATCCAGTACTCGGATGGATAATAGGCTCAAACTGACCCAATATATGACACCTGTCATTTAATTTTCATGAATGCACATTGCATCATGGGCTAGAAAAGAGATCAAACGCAATCAAGTTCATATATTTCGGAAGAATTTAGACTGGATATACGTTCAATTTACAGAATAGTTACGAATGTCCGATCACGATATTGTATTTACAAACGAGTCTGCTGATAGATATATACAAAAGCGATATCACCCTAACCCTATATACAGACCTATAACTCAAGTAGACTGAAATTGTTTTCCGTGTCTCTCATTCAAAATCTAAAAGCTGGAGCTTTTCTAACGTTATCAGTGAAATACATCCGGGGTACTGATGCGTTCGATAGTATTGTACATACGGGTCCTGCACATCTGTAACTCTTCAGGGGATGATACATTGAAGGGGGAAAAAAACTCAATAACCGATGTAACCCCGCGGTAAATGAGTGATAAGAAACCATACATGTCTTATCGCTGGGCTTAATTGTTTTATGACATGTGCTGAGTGTAGCAAGAGTTCTGACTTCATGTGACCGATAAGAAATACGCGTGCAGGTACAACATTACGATAACCTGTTTTCCGCTGATGAGAAAGTGATTAAACCTCTACCTCCATGGCAATTTAATGTAATTTCAGCAGAAAGGCAAAATACGAAACAAAACACCTGCCGCTTTCATTTGCGCATCATTGATAGCCCGAGATAAGGTCCACTAGAAATTCTCGCTTTTTAGAGGACCGGAAGTCAGCGTCGTCCGCCCTTGGCTTATAATTAAATTTAATACCTCTGAATTGCATTATCTCTATATATCTTGTACGCTTTCAGTGGATTTGTATCCTGTGTTCAAGTGTGGTGTTTTATAATGCTGGTTCGGTTATCTGAAATGTGAACTCATTACATTCTAACAGATTATCTTCTCATTCTAAACCAGTCTAATTTTCCTTCTTCATGTCATTTTTTCTTCAGTCTCAGATGCATTACTATCGTATGCATGAATATTACACCATTACATATATAACGCATCTTCTGATGGAGGCATACTGTTCATAGCTCCGCACGGTTAATTACCTTGTTTGTTCAGGTCACCATTCTCTTAAGAACTGGCGGTGTACATTTCATTAGAGAACCAATCAGAACCCCATACTCACGGTTTCTTATATGTAACGTATATCTAGCCTGAAGAGGCCAGCCAATCAATAGCGGTCCCTGAAAAAAACATTTACGAATTAAAATTGTGTGTTTCTGTACGCATGGTCAGGGCATTTCGCGGTTGGATAATCTTTTCATGCGTATTTGCAAAGCTAAACTTAATTGAACATCAGAGTTGATCTGAGATTCTCGAATATGCGATCCAAGAGATTAAAGGGGATCCCAAATCAAAGAATGAGGATTTTAATGTTTATTTCATAAAAATATTCCCAATGATTGTCAATATATTGCGCTTCAAAGATTTTGGGGCTTGACACAATTCAATATGATAAGGAAGTTTGATGCGCGGTGATCTAGCAATAGCATACTACTGGTAATTGGATTCCACTATCGGGAATCGGTTACCAAAATTTTCCAATAAGTTACGCTGACCGGAGTGGAGGGTTACAGTTACGCTGACCAGGGTGGAGGGTTAAAGATACGCTGACCAGGGTGGAGGGTTAAAGTTACGCTGACCAGGATGGAGGGTTAAAGTTACGCTGACCAGGATGGAGGGTTAAAGGTACGCTGATCAGGACGGAGGGTTAAAGTTACGCTGACCAGGATGGAGGGTTAAAGTTACGCTGATCAGGACGGAGGGTTAAAATTACGCTGACCAGGATAGAGGGTTAAAATTACGCTGACCAGGATGGAGGGTTAAAGTGACGCTAACCAGGATGGAGGGATAGAATTACGCTGACCAGGATGGAGGGTTAAAGTACGCTGACCAGGATGGAGGGTTAAAGTTACGCTGACCAGGATGGAGGGTTAAAGTTACGCTGACCAGGATGGAGGGTTAAAATTACGCTGACCAGGATGGAGGGTTAAAGTGACGATAACCAGGATGGAGGGATAGAATATATTACGCTGACCAGGGTGGAGAGTTAAAGTTACGCTGACGAGGATGGAGGGTTAAAGTTACGCTGACCAGGGTGGAGAGTTAAAATTACATTGACCAGGGTGGAGGGTTAAAGTTACACTGACCAGGGTGGGGGGTAAAAGTTACGCTGACCAGGGTGGAGGGTTAAAGTTACGCTGACCAGGATGGAGGGTTAAAGTTACGCTGACCACAGTGGAGGGTTAAAGTTACGCTGACCAGGATGGAGGGTTAAAGTTACGCTAACGAGGATGGAGGGTTAAAGTTACGCTGACCAGGGTGGAGAGTTAAAGTTACGCTGACCAGGGTGGAGAGTTAAAGTTACGCTGACGAGGATGGAGGGTTAAAGTTACGCTGACCAGGGTGGAGAGTTAAAGTTACGCTAACGAGGATGGAGGGTTAAAGTAACGCTGACCAGGGTGGAGGGTTAAAGTTACGCTGACCAGGGTGAAGAGTTAAAGTTACGCTGACGAGGATGGAGGGTTGAAGTTACGCTGACCAGAGTGTAGGGTTAAACTTACGCTGACCAGGGTGGGGGGTTAAAGTTACGCTGACCAGGGCGGAGGGTTAAAGTTACGCTGACCAGGACGGAGGGTTAAAGTTACGCTGACCAGGGTGTAGGGTTAAACTTACGCTGACCAGGGCGGAGGGTTAAAGTTACGCTGACCAGGGCGGAGGGTTAAATTTACGCTGACCAGGATGAAGGGTTAAAGTTACGCTGACCAGGGTGTAGGGTTAAAGTTAAGCTGACCAGGGCGAAGGGTTAAAGTTACGCTGACCAGTTTGGAGGGTTAAAGTTACGCTGACCAGGATGGAGGGTTAAAGTTACGCTGACCAGGATGGAGGGTTAAAATTACGCTGACCAGGCTGGAGGGTTAAAGTGACGCTAACCAGGATGGAGGGATAGAATTACGCTGACCAGGGTGGAGAGTTAAAGTTACGCTGACGAGGATGGAGGGTTAAAGTTACGCTGACCAGGGTGGAGAGTTAAAGTTACACTGACCAGGGTGGGGGGTAAAAGTTACGCTGACCAGGGTGGAGGGTTAAAGTGACGCTGACCAGGATGGAGGGCTAAAGTTACGCTGACCACAGTGGAGGGTTAAAGTTACGCTGACCAGGATGGAGGGTTAAAGTTACGCTAACGAGGATGGAGGGTTAAAGTTACGCTGACCAGGGTGGAGGGTTAAAGTTACGCTGACCAGGGTGGAGGGTTAAAGTTACGCTGACGAGGATGGAGGGTTAAAGTTACGCTGACCAGGGTGGAGAGTTAAAGTTACGCTAACGAGGATGGAGGGTTAAAGTAACGCTGACCAGGGTGGAGGGTTAAAGTTACGCTGACCAGGGTGAAGAGTTAAAGTTACGCTGACGAGGATGGAGGGTTGAAGTTACGCTGACCAGAGTGTAGGGTTAAACTTACGCTGACCAGGGTGGGGGGTTAAAGTTACGCTGACCAGGGCGGAGGGTTAAAGTTACGCTGACCAGGACGGAGGGTTAAAGTTACGCTGACCAGGGTGTAGGGTTAAACTTACGCTGACCAGGGCGGAGGGTTAAAGTTACGCTGACCAGGGCGGAGGGTTAAATTTACGCTGACCAGGATGAAGGGTTAAAGTTACGCTGACCAGGGTGTAGGGTTAAAGTTAAGCTGACCAGGGCGAAGGGTTAAAGTTACGCTGACCAGTTTGGAGGGTTAAAGTTACGCTGACCAGTGTGGAGGGTTAAAGTTACGCTGACCAGGGTGGAGGATTAAAGTTACACTGACCAGGGTGGAGAGTTAAAGTTACGCTGACCAGGGTGGAAGGCTAAAGTAACGCTGACCAGGGTGGAGGGATAAAGTTACGCTGACCAGGGCGGAGGGTTAAAGTTACGCTGACCAGGGTGGAGAGTTAAAGTTACGCTGACGAGGATGGAGGGTTAAAGTTACACTGACCAGGGTGGGGAAGATACATGTATCAGCAAATGGGAATTGGCTTGATCTTTAGATATTGATATTGTCAATATAAATATCTTAGCTCTGCATTGATTGTGTTATTGAATAGGTTGGATATTTTATACCCGACCACTTTGAAGAAGGAATGTGCTATGTGATCGATATGGAGGGTCAGAGCTCTCTCAGTACTTGAGGGTCCGTGCCCTTAAAGGTCAGGATTATTGTGTGCACACAGAGAAGGTGTACCATTCCGGACGTCTTTATTAACACAGGCCGTATTTGTGCATATCTAATATGAATAAGGAATAGTTTACATTTACTCTGGATACATCCCTCGTATATCCATGTCAGTAAATAGATTAATCTCGTTAAAGTTAAATTCGACCCGGGCAGGATATTCATGCAAAGTGGACATAATAAACTGTGAACTTTACTTAATCCTCGCAGGGTCAGGAATTCTTGGCCCACGTCAACTTCCCATTAACGAGTTTAGTTATCCGATCTGCTAGAGGATGCGCATGATTGATTCTTCAAAGCGGTACGATACTTGAGTTAGACATAGCTCTGCAATAACTCAATACGCCATTGATTAACCGCCCGCCAGGCGCTGCAAACACGACCTATGTTCTGATTCGATGTGGTCTGACAGAATTATTATGCCTAGATTATGAGACAGGAATAAAGGATTTTAATGGTTTTCATGAAGATTCGCAAAGTATCATACTGATGGCACGTTTGAACACATGTGCAAAAATCTGAGACACAGGCGCGATGTGCATGCGCGCGCATTTCAGCTCACGGCTCGCCAGCCGATCCAAATTTTACTTTGGATCGAGGTGGTATAAGGATCGAATATAAACAACTACATCTGAATAAATATAGGTTTTCTGAAATATATTTACCCGTGCAAACTTTCTATGATATGTTACCTTCCCTATGGTATAAATTAATAGAGTTATGATTTTGGCAAATTACATCAAAATTTGAGTTAAAAGGTGTGGTTCAGCGATTTTGGTGGAGACACGGCCGGCTGCACACAAACCGTTGTCTCTGATTGGCCGAAAGCTGATATGCTGAGCTACGACCGCTGTCAAACACATGGTCGACTTAGCGCACGCGAATTAAGTCCCCATTAAATTCTGACTGGATTTTCTCAGTACGCAAGCCGAAGACGAATTTCAAGTGCTAGACGATATGATAAGACGCAGTGAGACGACATGCCCCCCCCACCCTAATTATTTTTTTTATCCCTTGAGCTAGGGGGCTGAAGCTTACGACACTATACCCTTGGGTCAAGCTCTACCAAAAAAATGTAACAAAATCCAAGATGGCCGCTTTAATGACGTCACAGTGACGTCATTTCGAAAACGGCATTTTTTGGTCGATTTTTCGATCGGATTTTCCGAATTTTTTATTTATGCAATTTCCCCGCGGAAACTGCATGATAGATTAGGAAATATTAATGTTATGTGAAATAAAATAGATTTTGCCCACTTTTCATAGCAGAAAAGCAGAAATTTTGAACAAATATGACAAAAAACATCACTTTTCTGGTACCACACGTGGCCGCCATCTTGAAATTATCCAAGATCCTCTGCTCAGGGGGTTATACAAATGGTCTCAAAATGACCCCAATATGATAAAATATAAAGTCCCGGAGTTTCAGCACTCCATTTTCTCGTCGTTCCGGAGATAGCGCAGAAAGTTTGGTAAATGCCCCCTCAGGCCAGGTAGGGTTAACACAGGGACCATAATGAAAGGGATAGCCTTGGCTCCGTTACTAGCCAAAGTTTAGATTGAATGTTGCTGCAATGTTGTTATTTAATTTGTAAAAAAAAATTATAACAGCTTTCTTCTGTGGTTCAATCTATCTATGGTATTGTTTCAAACATCCCTGAAAAGGACGGTATTCTTTGGCAAACGGACGATGAAGTTCAATCACCAGTTAGTGCATTCAGCCTTATCGTCGAGTGAGTAGTCATACCACAAAAATACAAAGAATCTAAACCAGAGTGCTGATGTAATAGAGTTTGTATTTTTTCTGTTGTATCACGTGTCTTGCTATCAACCAACAAGCGTTAGTGTAAGGAATCCGGCATACACCAAGCATTAGAGCACAAAGCGCCTCAATTAAGAGGTCAACGGGCGGAAATATGATGGTTTGAATCATACAATGGACGAAGGACCGTGACTGATTTAATGAGTAGTCCTGATGCGGGCCGACACTGATTCATGGAGCCTAGTCCTGATGAGGTCGAACGTCCAAACAGCTTCTAGGATGGAATCACTCGTGTTTGAGAAGGGAGTGAGTGAGTGAGTGAATAGGGTTTAACGTCGCTTTCAACATTTTTTCAACTATATCACGACGGGGAAGGGAAGGGAGGGAAGGGGGAGTGCCGGGGAACCTACTTGTAACAGAACAGATCTAATGCTGCCATTTTATAGTGCTGTCCCACCGAAGTATCATGCCGTAGCAGACATGACACCCCACTCAGTCACATTATACTGACACCGAGCGAACCAGTCCTTGTTCTATCCTCTTAATGCTGAGCGTAAGCGAGTAAGCAACAAGTTCCATTTTTCACGTCTTTGGTATGACCCGGCCTGGGATCGAACCCAGTACATACCGCTCACGAGGCCGACGCTCTAACCATTAGACCACCGCAGTGCGATCGTTGGAGAAGGGATGTGAAGATCTAACGATATTATATCTGTCAGTATATGCGTTATTCATTCCAATTTAATAAGAACACCAATACATTCAGTACTTATATACAACTGCCACGAACAGCACAAAGACTCGCACAAGATCGCCATTTTGGTACCATTCTCAGTTGAGTAGGATGGCAATAGAGAGCCATCTTGACTTCTCGAGACCGGAAATCTCACAGCCAGGAAATGCGATAAAAATGTCGATTTCGTTCAAATTTCGTGTACTTTATTTTCGAATTTGAGGAATTGGTATGGTTTAATACCAGATGCTGCTTGGATGCTCGCCTACGGCTTGCCAGATAGTGATGAACATCATTTGGATAACCAAAGAAAGTCACTGATAAGGAATACTGTATCGTGGCAGTTTGAGTTCCTTCGGCCAAAACGAGGTTCAGATCTATGACGTCAGAACCACTCCCGTGCATGGATCACTTCCCATGACGAGGGTATTAAGTCATACGATCTGCCACCTGATTCTCTTGCATTGTGTGAGATTGACGTGACTTGAGAGAAATTCAAAACCGCTCTGACGAACTTTCACTGCCCCTTGTCAAACTTTCCCCTAACCCCCTGCAGAGATATAAACGTACCTGAGATATTTCTGGCTATATATGATACAGATACATTCTGACTGACATTGTATTTTAAGGGGATACGACATGGTTTGTGATTGATTGATTTTTTGTTGTACACTGCCAGTTAATGGTACCCCCAAAGGCAGGTTTCCGTCTCAGGCGCTTGGGTGTATTGCATACTAAGTAATCTCCGAATGGGGGGGGGGTGTAGGGAAGCATAAATCTCAGCGAGCCAGTGGGGTCGATACTTCATGTAGGTACTATTGTTTGGGTCTTTGTGTCGCCGAAAAGGCACAGATCTAGACACATTGTTGTCCCCAAGCTTGGCTATTGTATGCATTGTCTCTTGATGCTTGAAGTATGACAAAATCTGACACTTGTGTTAAACAAAAGCAAACCTGGCAATAATAGAGCAGCTGTGATTGGTTCTCGATTAAGGAATTTAACCAATCAAAAAGGCTGTTTTATTCCGCCGATCCGAGCTTTCTTGCCTGGCCGCCCTTACACGTACTGAATAATCGCCATGCAATCGGCTCGTTCAACGTTTCATATACTCATTCTCATAGCGCTTGCTCCACTGATCGATAACGTTTAGCAATATTGTTTAGCATGATCGAGTGGGCAGTTCGTGTGATAATTAAATATATAGATTTGGATATTTTTACTAATTTATGTGCATGAAAACTTCGATTCCCCGACAAACTTAAGCGAAAGCTAAGTCACATTTTCTTCAAATTCGTTTTGATTATATAAATAATCATAATTGGAAGCTGAAATTTCGTAGAGTTGTCAATTGTTACTGTCTCCTGCACCAAAATGTAACTTGGCTGGTTTTCTTGAACGCTGGATGAGAAACGGAAGCCCGGCAGTGCCCATAAATTATAGCGCTTGCTCATAATAGCGTGTGTACCGGAAGGAGGGGAATACCGACTATGTTGTATGACAGGACTCTGGGACAAGAGGAATGGGATGGGGTGTCCTATGATATAGTGTCTGTCATCCTAATGTATTTGTATGAATAACATATTTCCAATGAAAACTCAAGTGTAATCCCACATCATTCGTGTGTGTATATATCGATCGCCAAATCCGCAAGATTTTGTCATTAAAACACAACTTGAGCCACTTCTGAACATTATCTGGCCTGGATGGGAGGGGGGGGGGGGGGGTGCAAAACGTTTCATCGCACGTCCAGAACGACGGAAACAAGGCAGCTTAAACTTTCTGACCTTTTCCGCGAATCTTATTGGCGTCATTATGAGACAATTTGCATAATCATAATGACGACCACGTGTTTTCGGTCTTTTCTGTCCATTTGTCACATTTTCTTGCCTAAAATGGTATGAAAGTAATTTATTTTCCCAAAACAAATTATTGTCTATCAAAGCCGTACCATGGCAGATAGAGGGTCTGCTTCAACAAAGACCAGTCGTCTTATGTTTAGAAGTTCCGAATCACATTCGTGAGCTCATGACTTCTCCGAATATGGTCACATTTGAGCGAATTAAGAGCAAGACAATGTGTTGTACATGTATATTGCATCACATGTCGATATCCGTGTTGGTTTCGACAACCCAGTCTCACACGTCGTCCGTTAATGGCTGTTCCTTCGAACAGACCTTTCCAACAAAGATTGCGCCATGTGTCGTCTCAGCGCACGTTTTCTTCACTCAGCTACGCAGACGTACAAACTGAGGTAGATATGCGTATTAGTCGTATAGGGTACGATATGACCGTTAGAAAGCCCCGTGGTTGCACAGAGCACACTTTCGAGCATGAGTGGTGCGGTGCATACAGACTTACACATATAGAGGATGACATTTCTATTCGATTGGAGATTGGTATCCGGTATCCGTCCTTGATGCAATAAATACCACCTGTCCACGAACGTGTCAATAATCGATAACCCATCTCTACAGAACAGCCCTCTCATTGTTACTCGGTAATCAACCCTGAAAGCACTGTGACCTAGCGATAATTTCTAGAAGTACAATCTCGTGTTCGTTGGTACATCAGATACGCAATTTCTAACGATCGCATATCGATGAACGCCTCTCCCATTGTTGGAAAATTAATGGCACAGAAATTACCTACATGATAAGAAAATGTGAAATTATATCTATTCTATCGAAGGGCGTTTTTATTTATCTAAGGTAGATATTGAACAGGTAACACCGGAACACTGGTCATTAACCGCGCCTTAAGCTTATACATAGTTAAACAATTGCTGTAGTTAGTAGCTAGGTTGATACCATGCTAACTGTGAATAATAAGTTTCGTGCCTTCGCTAGTATATTATACTAAAGGTACGCATCACATGGATACGGTCTGCAGCGTAGGATATTAGGTTGATAACAAAATACAATTCTGTTGAAGCTTGCAGAAACGTTCTCATGGTCAACAATCACGGCGACCCCAACCCCTTTCCCTGGTGGGGGCGGAGGGGCATATACAACGATCCAACATCTAAGTTGTTGAAAGCGACGTTAAATGATATTCACTCGCTCACCCTAACATCCAGGAACAATATCTTTAGCATGTGTACATGTATATTATACTTCGGTTAAATGCATTCGGAACGCACTTTTGCCTACCAATAGTATATACCGGTACGCTCCTAATTCAGCATCGGTAGTAGTAGAGAAAGTGTAAATTTTGGCCCCTTGACATTCTTACGCAGTTATCTCCCCCTGTGCTCATCGCTAAGGGCCGCTGCGGGACGTAAGTATGTCACAGGGCACGATTTTGCCTTGCTTTCTTTTCGACCTTAATCTCCGGTAATGTCCGATCACTTTAAGTAACCTTAAAGGTCAACTCTACAGTCAATACAGTCACCCCAATGTTAATTGGTCTATGCATATTAAGTCGGGGTTTGTCTCTCACTCATTCACGTGACGTCATCAATTCGGGGCCCAACATGTTTAGGTGACGGGCAATACGTCGTCAAAGTGGAGCAATAACTCAATAAGCTATGACGTCACAATGCGCGGTATATGCAAACCCAGGATTTCGAGAAAAATCCGGAATACGGACTTTACAGCAAATGTCGCAAAAAAAACCCGGAAAACGGACTGTACACGAACCCATGGAAATATTTCTTGTCGAGTAAAGTCTAGGGTGTAAGAATGTGATCGCTATGTCTCACGCTGTTGATGTTGAGTACATGCACCATTGGACAGGTTTCGACGCCATTGGTTGATTCTCGTTGGTAAGTCCTGATGCATCAGACTGTTGGTTTGATGTTGAGAAGCCTGAGAGAGGAAGAACTCACCTATTGGGATCCTATTGTGACATCCGCTATTAATTACATTTTTTACACTCTTTCATTTATGTAGCACCATAAGTATGGAACTGTCTACCCACCGATATTAGGAAATGTACTAAGTTTGGGCAGTTCAAAATGTTGCTAAAAACTTGAATTGTCCGTGGCGACAAATGCAGTGTGCCATAAACAACAGTTGATTTGTATTCAACCCCGATTGAATTTGTATTCCAGTAAACAATAATACGAACTGAATATTTACCACAAGTTTCACGGTAATTTTGTGTATATACGTTATTCTTATTACACTTATACAGAACGTTATACATGTCGGACAGACTAGCTTTTTCTGATGCTAATGTCCTCTGTACAAATCCTGCGATCATAAACAAGTATTGTATTGTATAATACTCGTGCTGAGGTGATCGAAGATGCTGGGCAGGGTAACTTACAACAGGCGTACACCGGCGCTTGAAAAGAAAGGCGACCCAGGAATGGAACCATCATGAAGAACAAGCCTCACTTGGAAGAGGATATGGGACTACCATCCATAGAGGCCCTGGAAATGCGGTCAAAATGCATAAACAGGGACTGGATGAACGAACCACTGTGAATCGCTGTTTCAATGCACCTGTTCGTGCTATCGGCACAGCTCCATTGTTAACGGATTAGCGTGAATTTTGTGCGAGTGGGATATTGCTGACCTCTTACAAAAGGGGCGTTGTGAATTGGCGTTTGCTCGATCAGTGCGACTGTTACACTGCCACTTACCAGACTATAGGTATAGAGTCTGGAGACTATGTCTTCTCAGGACACGATTCATGCAACTATGCATTTCGTATTTTCTATAAATAATTATTATCAACAGCTGACATAACAACATTCTTCAAATATTTGATTTTAGATTTGAATGCATAACTGCTTATACGGAGAATTTCGAATACGACATCTGGTAAAATATTGACTAAACATTTGCGTTGGTTGCATTTATGTAACCGTCACTTCTATGCGATGGATGGCATATTAACTGTTTGATGATAATTCACCATGCTTGCCAGACGCATAGTTAATTAACGGTCTCTTCAACATCAAAGTAAGGAAAAGTTGAAGGTTGAACAGTTATGATTGTGTTTGGATCAATATTATTTTCTTTTTATTTTCACATTTTCCACATGATTTAACACGGTTAAACCCACCAATATCACCTTCTGTTACCTGGCCTGTCTATAAATTATACAGCGACATCGTGTCATATGCCGCCTGCTTACCTGAACAGGTTAGATAGACCTATCTACAACTGAGGTTAAAGGAGTCGTTTTTGCTAAATAAAATAAAGAATACATCAGACTATAAGAGACATCCACCATGGGCGGCCATGGGTATGTATATCCGCATCTGATGGTATAAAAAAAACATCAACAGGACAGTCCCGAGATAGAACTCATTAGCCGTGAAAGGCGCGAAACGACGCCATTCCCCACGTGACTTCGGGCCCAGGTTAGGCACTGGGTAATGTTTTAACACTGGCCATACTGCTACGATCGGAAACTAAATATCATTGCGGCTTTAAAATGTAAACTACTTTGAAGGTACACTCTCAGAAATTTCCGTCACTTTGATGTATTTTTTTCCGTTATGTTTGACGGAAATTTTCCGTTTTTACGAATTACCCTGCTTTTTTCGTCATCTAAAAATTTCCGTTATTTTGATGTGCTTTTTTTCGTTAAATCTTCATCCGATGAAAAAACTCCGTTTTCGACTGAGGGGTTCAGGAACCGTGACATTAATTTAAGGGCATGCTTATTGCAAGCTACTTGATTTAACATTCTATTGTTTTACTATTGGCGAAATGATGTGATAGCTGAAAAAAGTAGTTCAAGTTGCAAAATGTTAATGGGATCATAACAACATATGAATAAACTCATATATAAAAAAATAAACATACTTTAAGTTGAATTTAGCAGATCCGTAAATGTTGATACTATTATTTGAATTTAAAATTCGAATTTTGCCTCTGTGCTTGGAAACTCAAACTTACTTTCGTAAACCTGAAGTAAATTTAAATACATTTCTAAATACCTGCACGTTTTCATATAAGATGTACAGATCTATTTCAAACAGACTCTTGTCCTGTCAGCAATCATTTCCACGTGGGGTTGCTTACGCTGATAAACAGCTTGTATCACTGACGTCCCTATACTCTCCTCGTAACAAGGAGAGAAGGGACGCCAGTGATACAAGCTGAATAGTATGAGCGTAGGGGTTGCTAGGCATGCATGGTGTACGTAAAAATCGTATATTGCCTTCGGTTCAGGCTTAAAATCGTTATCGTTGGGTTTCATAATTTATGAACAAAGTGTATAGCATTTGTCAATATGCATTCATTTCGCCACAATGCCCCCAAGCTCCAAATTCTAGTAGTGCTGTCTACCCACTACGCTGGAATAGATTGCCCCGCTGGAATTGCACATGCGCAGATAATTTCAGTTTCAAAGCGGATCTGATGAATTCCTGACAGCTAGAGCACACTTGTGGGGAAAGACAGGGATTTACAGATTACTAGTGCAACAAACAGTTTTTTAAGTTAAATTCACTGACAAGGTAAGTAGCACTTGCGTTAACTGTGTTCATAACTGTTAACTGTATGATAACTTAATCCGTGTATTCTGTGATGCCGTTTAACATTTGAACCACGTAGTACCGGTAGCTGACTATATCGTGGAGGTACATGTAGTAACTTAATATCTCAAAGACGATAGCCAAACGCGCGAAACGGGCCATGTGCTGATCATGTGACCAGGCAACTTATCCCATGCATTCATTAACTGAAATGCTATGGTGTGAATCTCAATGTTAAACACACTGATTCATTCTTAATAGTTACAATGGATTATTTAACATTTTAAAGTAAAATTCCACATGATTAAATTAAACGATGTAAAACTTACATTTTTTCATGCTCTTAAAATAATTCATTCGTAATGAGGCTAAGATTCTTTTCATATCCTTGCAGATTTGCTCCTTCCAAGACCTGTAAGACGATCGCTCTATTTGTGCAACGGGTGGTTGACAGCAACTTAACTTTTAATGTACCGGTAAGTATTTTATCATCGAGTACTGGTTGCTATTTGTGTCTTAATTAACAGAATAATCCGGAATGGGGCGATGGATTGAGTTACGCAAACTGGATAATATCAGCTCTTTTGGGTATGTAAAGACAAGTAAATATATGCTATGTTTTATATCAATATCTCCTTTTTAGATGTCTCCTGCATAATATAATACTGCTCCACTGTTCAGCATCTATAGGTCTGCAGGTTTAAATTTAAATGCGTTTAGCTATCTTTCTTATATATGGGAATTGTGTCTTTTTAATTGCCGTGAAGTATTTACATCTATACATGTACATAATATTGCTATGTTTAATATTAGTTTCCAACAGATAGAATATCTTCAGACTCGATACGGGCATTGATGGGTAATTAGTGTTCATTTCTCTTGTTACAGGTCGTGTTTGGAATGGAGCAGGGACACAAAGGAACAAGTCATTCTCATTGTGATACCAGGAATGGAGCAGGGATGCATAGCAGCTAGGCATTTTCACTGATACAAGAAGCAGTTCCGACATTCATTAGGCAGGCGGCATACAGAATCCAAAGACTGTTCGTATCCAAATTCTAAATGCACCAAGACTTGTGCTACAATGATAATTGAGGAGATGATCTCATATCTTTGGAAGATTTAGATTGTACTCATATGAGACCAGAACTCAAGCTTACAAAAACGTTTTACCAGCAGGAAAGATATTAATCCCATCGATGATCCCATAACAAACAATTCCGTCTTTATTAGACTTTACTATTCAATAGACTTTATTATCCTACTTGAAAATGATGACTGCTCATAACCACACCCAAGCTATTTTATTTGTTGATAATATTTGCTCAGTGACACATTGAAGACTTTGTATGCACAATGAGATGTGAGGTAATGAATAAATGTATGCATGTACTATTTCGTACATATGAATTCATCTTATTTAATTGTTTACTTATGTATCATTCCGATGGAAAATGTGTTAGCTGGAATGTAGAATTTCAGTTTGCCGAGTACAGAATTGGTGTGTTGTATCAAATTGTAGAGCAATTTAATACTAGTTCACACTCGCTGATCAATGTGGAATTTCAAATGCATAAAAAATAACTGCTTCTCTGATTTTCATAATCATATCACTTAATCAGACTATATTTTACAACCCGTTCAGACTAATTTCACTTTTCTTGATGCACAGAGCGATTGAGAAAATCAAAAGATTCAGTCTGTAATATTTCGAATATTGGCCCATTTGGCACATTGAATTTCATTTTTTTACACTGTGGTTCAGCAGTTTGCCAGTGATTATAGTCTCATTTTGTTGAAAGAATTCCTAATGGGAATATGAAGTAGTTAACATGAAAAAGTAAATTGGAATTACTGGGTATTTTTACCATGATTCTGTTTTTCAGCGACAGAATTATAATTTCCACGAAGAGTTTTGCTTACAGAGATATATGTGGAGCAATATTTTGAGAAAAAAAAAATGAAAGTGTTTCCGTCAGTACGGATTTCCGTTTCGTTTACGGAAAAATAAGCGTATATTGCATTTTCCATCATTACGGAATTCCGTTTTAATTACGGAAGAATCGTGGCATCTCTTTAATTTCCGTCCTGATGGATTTCCGTTTCGGTGACGGAAAAATGTCCGGAAACTCTGCTGCCAGTGATTTTTCCGTCAAAATGACGGAAAATTTATGAGAGTGTATTGTTTTTGCGGAGTTAAATAGGCATTTGCAAGCAGACGGCATCGCATGTAAACCTCAGTGAATAAAATAATACATCTTTGCCTAGGTTAAGAAATGATTCGCTCCCTAACATCAGCGTAGTGTCACATGGACAATGACGTCGTTTCGCGCGTTTTGCGGTAAGAGAGTTCCATCTCGGGACTGTTCCATTGTCGTCTATCTAAATTGCAATAATAGACGAAATGTTTTGTTCTCTATTAGAAATTAGAGTATGCATACTTCCATTTATTAAGACATTTTACAATATAAACTAAATCGCCTGGAGATATTGGACTGTTATGATGAATCGATCAAAAGTTATCAAGGAAAAACGACATTTCCTACCTCCATGTTAGAGAGGTAGTTTTCTTTTAGACTCGTACCTTGCCCCCAGACTCACGGAGATCTGAGGACAACCCATCTTGCCATCGGCGACTGGCTGATCTGTCTGGCGGAATGACGTCACTTGTCCAGATCTGGACCGGTGACGTCAGACGGGCATGTGCACAAGAGTTAATTTCTTGGAATTAAATAACTGAATTTCATCGGAAGAGTTAGTGCGATGTAGTTCTGGCCGTCGTAAATCACCCGACATGAGGAGATATTTATGGGGTTTCTTCAAAGTAACGTAAATAGATTCTGAAATCAGAGAAAATTTGATACACCAATCAGTGATACGCTGATGGCAAGATGGCTACTCGTTGCTTGTCCTCACATCTCCGTGAGTCTAGTTCTCTTTAAGCTGCTGAATGTACGTCACATAGCCCACTCTCGCGAACTGGCGATACGATGACCGCAGATCAGCTGATATATTCAAATTTGTCAGCCCAGGTTGTGACTAGGTTCGCGCAACTACTTCGTCGATACTTTGACCGGACTTGTGCAACAACCTTGTCGACAATGTCACCGGGTTTGCGCGGCAGCCTCGTTGATACACTGATCGCAACTCGACAGAGCGATGCATGGATCATACGTCTATGATGCTTCTCTGCATGGATATTGCTTCGATGGAGTACTGTCATGTCACGATGATGCGCTAAGTATGCCAGATAAGACATTCAGTAGCCAGCCGTTGTCCAGGAAGGAGTTCCATGTCCATAACTGAAATAACTAATTGCTAAGGAAATATTAGGAACAAACTTCAGAAATAGAAACACATATAAACACAAACTAGTTTTTCGCAAGAGAAAAGCAGTCAAAGATTTCAATGATGTCGACAATGATTGTGTTTGGATCAATATTATTTTCTTTTTATTTTTACATTTTCCACATGATTTAACACAGCTAAACCCACCAATATCAACTTCTGTTACCTGGCTTGTCTATGAATTATACAGCGGCAAGTTGTCGGAAATCTATCGCTGCCATGCTTCAATGGAGCGACAATGCTGTCATGCTACGATGGAACGACAATGCTTTCATGCTACGAAAGAGCGATGCAGTCATACTACAATGAGCGACAATGCTGTCATGCTACGATAGAGCGACAATGCTGTCATGCTACGATGGAGCGACAGTGCTGTCATGCTATGATGGAGCGACAATGCTGTCATACTAGGATGGAGGGACAATTGATGCTTTTATACTAAGATGCAGCGAGAATGGTGTATCATGCGATGGAGTGGCAATGCTGTCGTGCTGCGATAATGCGATACAATGCGGTGACGTTGCGATGTATTCTGTTCCGTAGCATCGATTACATCGCACATCGTTACTTTAACCCTTGGAAATGTTCTGGATTGTGCGATGCAGCTTTTTCCCAATTTCAAACGCAGTAATTCAATTCTTGCTCAGATATCTGTCGAATTAAGTAAAATCCAATTTAAAAGATCACCAGCCGTGCATTTTAACCCTACATGTATATACCTTATGTTGTTAATATTACACGGTTCATCTAAAGTTTAGCGAGGCAATGTCGATGTGACCATTAAGCATCACTTCATGCATGTAAATAGGATTTCGATTGAAATGCAGGACAAAATGTGCTAACGCCCACTGATAACCTACCTCGATACTATGATTAGTGGAAAATAACGATGAAAATGGCAGTGTGTCCTTATCACGTAACCGTAACAAAAGAAAACAGGACATGGTGAACTACTAACCTTATTCAATTTTGAATTATGGCTATCGACACAAAATCCGGGCTATAGTTCAAATTTATTCCATTATTGATCTAGTTTAAGTTCTTCCACAATTCGGTTGATGTTGCGAAATATGGCTGTCGTCCAATTTTCCTTTATTTCACGCTGTCAGCTGTCTTTGGTTTTCATATTTTAGCTGCTCCAGAAAGTTCCATGACTTATTCAATTGTCAAGGTTTTTGGCTAGTTCTGCCTACCTTATGTAATTTTGCTTCATAGCATAGACAGTACTTCCTTCGTTCTTAGATAGTATCTTTGCAACAAGTCAGCCATCTTTGTCCCCAAAACATATTTTGCATTCTCCACATAGCGGGGTTTTAGCAATCGGTGTAGCCTTTGGTGGGGAATATAACTGCGAGATTATCGGAAGTGTCCTAGAGCTTAAACACCGGAATGAAACCACAGGGGCTCGTTACCGTTGTTAATTGGTTAA